>JARYZH020001193.1:0-20563 GCA_030021035.2 Notholithocarpus densiflorus
TTATTTCTTTTCTCAATTCTATAAGCAGATTCATAACATATGGGAGGCTTTTGTCAAAGCTTTACGAATTCATTTTAGTACTATTGCATACGACGATCCTATAGAAGAGTTAAGGAGGTTGTGACAAACATTGACAGTGCCACGTTCTAAGGCCCAATTTGAAGCACTTTCAAATTGCATCAACGGCCATTTAGAGGATCATAAGTTGAGTTGTTTGTTGAGTGGCCTGTGCAATGAAATTAGCTCCAATTAAGGATGTTAAACCCACATTTTGCTGAATTCTGCATTTGGATTAGCAAAAATCCAAGAGGAGTATGTGTCGGTAAACAAGAAAAGCTATAAGGTAGTACATGAAGTGGGAAACCCTTCCAATCTTGGACCACCTCTGAAGAATGATGACAGGGTGGACTAGAAGCTGAAGATACAAATACACAGGATATCCCCATTACAAATGGAGGAGAGGTGGAAGAAGGGCTATGATTTAATTGAGACAAACCATGGCAAGCTAGGCATAAATGCACAAAGGAAGTGATCAAAAGAGTAATGGTTTCCTCTCAAGAGAAGCAAGGCAAGGAAGCATAAAATATTTCTCTTTTCCTTGATTGGAAATCCAACCCTGAGAACAATGAGGGTTTTGGGTCAAATTAATGGTCAATGGGAGATGATTCTCTACAACTCGAGAAGCAACCATCCTTTTCTGGATTCATCTCAAGTGTCCAAGATGAACCTACCAATAGTCACCACCCAAAGTTTTGAGGTAAAGATTGCTAATGGGATGAAATCAGCACCAAAGGCACCTGCAATGTGGTATCTTCGACGGTACAAGGTCAATTTTTCAAGGTACATCTTAAAGTTCACCTTGGTGGATGTGATGTAATTTAGTGACCCTTTGGTTAAGCACTCTTGGCTTCATCCAATGAGATTTCCAAAAACTTATGGAGATAAGGATAGAAGTCATGAAATTGTTCTCACAGTTATCGATCCTATCAAGCCAAAAGCATATAGTAGTAGTCCATCAGGTCTTTAAAACAGTCCCCGACAAACAAACAAAATGATTCAATCTTTTAGGCTATATATCAACAATAGAGGGGCTGCTCATAGTCAAAAGTTACCAGATTAGATGGTTCCTACTGAACTTCAATTTCTACTTAGTTGATTGATTTAGGGGTAGTGCTGGAACATAATTAATGACAACCTCCATCTCCATATGGTAATCTAAGTCAAACAGGATCAAACCAGATGCAATTCAATCCTTCTTCTTGGCAATGATTCAGAAAAAATAAAAACCACGCTAGACCAAACCCCATTGCTATGGGGACTACCCTGTATAAAGAGAATGACTAAGGTAATTCCAAATAGCAGTGGATGGCTACACTGATTTGAAAAGAAGTAAACCTATGTCATGCACATTTGATGGGGAATCCAGGTCTGAGGTGGCAGAGTGGGAGTCAAAACATGAGAAGTTTTACTCCTTTGAATATCAATAGGAGTGGTTCATAACAGAGAGGCTATGGCGCCCTTGAAATAAAGCCAGAAAACTGGGTTTGATGGGTAGAACCTAGGAAGCACGGACACGGACATGGGTACGGGTCTGGACACGGGTACAACACGGTAACACGAGCAATTCCTAAAAAATTATAAAAGGAAATGACTGATACAACACCAGTATGATATGGGTACGACACGGTATGACATGCCAAAGAGTGAAAACCAAAGAAACACAATTATAACACTCACTCTTAGCTTTCGTTTCTCTATCAAATAATAATAATAATAATAATAACTCTTAGTTTCTATTTCTAATTGTGGCAGAATATTGCAATAATATAGAAATTCATTTTTCTTTTTAATGAATATATTGAATTTAGCCTATATACTAATACCACAGCAAGTATAGTTTTGATGTTTATTAGATTCTTCATGCTTTAAAAGAAAATTCTAGTAGTCATATTTGTCAAATGCAAGTTTCTCTTTGCCAGGAGGCAGGAGGAAATGCACATGTTCTTCTTAGAATCTAATGTCACGCATGCTGGCCCAGTTTGCTAGACTATGCAGCTGCATCTACCCCAATTCATTTTGTGGTACAAGTCTTGAATTACAGAGCCCGAGTACTTGTTGTTGTTGTTTTTCTTGTTAGTACTATTACTAAATTGGATTTTTTTTTCCTGATGGGTTAAATTAGATACTGATCACAAATTGCAAGAGGAAGCGTAAGGGAAACTGGATGTATAAGAAACCAATTTTTAACACTTGAAACCTTGTCATATTCATTTAAAATGAACTTATATAAACTATATGAGCCTATTCCATTATACCTTATTCCATGGAAACTGATCTACCGCATACATGTTCCTGTATTTTATACCATCATATTTGTTCCAAGTAACACTACTCACCATTTTGTGATGTTATCATTCATCGTGATCCTGAAAAATTCTTATGCTTCAATTTTTTTAATTAATGAAAGTGCAAAACAAGACTGTTTTTCAGTGTTTTAAACACCACTATGTCTCACATTTTGCATATTTTTAGGTATTTGAGGATTTGCATTCTATTTGTGGCCGGATTTTGATAGAAGAATTGCATGTTCCTATCAATCAAAGAAACATTTGCGCTAGCTCTGTCAATTAAGTGAAACTCATTTGGGTTCTATTCAAAAAATTGTTTCCTTAATATAATAATCACCATATTTAACTTAGGTATGATGGTTTGAATTATAAAATGTATCTATTTTCATATTTTAAAAGGTAGGCATGCATATACATGAGGTTACAAACTAGTTTATATTTAAAGTCAGAACTCAAAGAAAATCTAATTAGAATTCTCAATTAAAATATAAGTTTGTGCTATATATCCCTAATTTCTTCTCAAATTTGGTGCCAAATGTAGGGAACACACCATAACTATCCGTTTAGGTGTCTATTGACAGTCTATGTAAATTTTTAAAATATGTTAAATATAAGTCTTTCCCATTTAGTTACAAATCTTTCTAGACTTCTAGTACTTCACAAATCATGATAGTTACAAATTTAAGTATTTTTCTAGACGTTGAGTACTTGACGGTCTTCACCATCTTATGTGTCCTTTTGGAGTCGTTTCTAATCCCTTTTCGTGTGTGTTATTCCTTTCCTAAGTTTCTTTCCCATCTAATTATCTAGATAGACGAGAAATTCACATCCCTTTTTGTAGTCCTTGAGTTTAGTTTCTCCTCTTAGTCTCAATCTTTGCCTAACTTCACAATGTAGTTCTATAAAAATTGAGATTTTTTCCTATCACCCTTAATGTCACTGTCCAATGTCTATCTTTTGCAGCCTAAAACTCTAGGTTCCCTTAAGAAGTCTAAAGCTTCTTTGAGAAGCTTCAACCTCTCTCTCTCACCATCAGTTTCTTTCCCCAATTTTTCACAAAGAAGTGAGAACCTATCTCTCTCTCTCTCTCTCTCGTGAGGTCAAGAAATTCCACTAAATCTGTCCTAGATCTCTTTGCAACCTCATCTATCGGTGAATTAGTCCTAGATTTGGATGAGTTTGATGCTAGCAAAGAGGATTTAGAGTCTGGTGTTCATCGAATCACTATGTAATCTAACTGAGATTCTAGTGGGTGTGCAAAGAGCTCCAGTAATGGCTCTATATTCAGCATTGTATTTGGCATTACTACCATCTTTGCTCTCTACCTCCAAGACATTCACAGTCTTCACTCACCATATGTAAATTTCCATGTTTAGAAAATTTTCTATATATTTTTATATTTGTTTTACACTATAGTTTGTTTGATATCGCAAAATCATCTTGATTTCCAGTTTGTTGGATCCCAAGCTAAGAAGCTTGACTTGAGCTCGAGTTTGAACTTGATATTAAGCTCGAGCTTGGCTTGACTAATTAATCAAGCCAAGCCGAGCTCAAACATCGTTTTTAGGCTTGTCTTGAACTTGAGCCAAGTTTGAGCATTTGATTTTTACTGAAGAGCTAAGCTCAAACACACACTACTCGGCTAATCTTAGATTGTTTACAACCCTACCTAGGGTACTTTGTAAGAAAGATAATATTGAATATCGAAATTGGGCTTCAAAACCGCACCACATCAATGATTAATACATCAAACATATTTGGTCGTGCCTCTTGTGATCCAACACTATTATAGGTTAGATCTATGTTTTATTGGTAAAATGTAATGATCATTTGAAGTCTTTTCATATACATCTTTTCATGTGTGTTTGCACTACTAATCGTGCTTAGTTTTGTAGACCATTTTCCTAATGAAGATTTGGTATGCAGGACAAGGTGAACTGAAATTGATTCTACTAAGTTATTCTTTTTCAAGGTTTCTCTCGTTGGCCGGGGTTAGGGTTTGTCTCCCAGCCACGTGTAGATTATTGTTCTTTACAAAGAGTCCTGAATGTGGAGGCTATTGCCCGGACCTTTAAACCC
Source organism: Notholithocarpus densiflorus (assembly GCA_030021035.2). Classification (NCBI taxonomy): domain Eukaryota; kingdom Viridiplantae; phylum Streptophyta; class Magnoliopsida; order Fagales; family Fagaceae; genus Notholithocarpus; species Notholithocarpus densiflorus. The sequence continues at coordinate 4,428 of JARYZH020001193.1, forward strand.
TTGTGGAAGATTGGTGGTGAACTAAAAATTCGAGATATAGGTGATAATATTTTATTGTTCTAATTTCATGATCCCCTTGACCTGGAGCGTATTCTAGAATTTGAACCATGGTCATACGACAAATACATGGTTGCGTTCCAACGCGTAAACGATGTTGAATCAATTCCTTATTTGGAGTTTTCCTAGACTACGTTTTGGATTCAATTCCATGATGTTCCTGTGAAGAAGCTGACATACAAAACAGGTGAGGGGATAGGAAAATCATTGGTGTGGTGGTGTAGGTGGCCGATCCGGAAGATGATGGCTATCTTTTAGACTATATATCAACAATAGAGGGGCTGCTCATAGTCAAAAGCTACCAGATTAGATGGTTCCAACTGAACTTCAATTTCTACTTAGTTGATTGATTTAAGGGTAGTGCTGGAAAATAATTAATGACAACCTCCACCTCCATATGGTAATTGAAGTCAAACAAGATCAAACCAGATGCAATTCAATCCTTCTTCTTGGCAATGATTCAGAAAAAATAAAAACCGCGCTAGACCAAACCCCATTGCTATGGGGACTATTCTGTATAAAGAGAATGACTAAGGTAATTCCAAATAGCAGTGGATGGCTACACTGATTTGAAAAGAAGTAAACCTATGTCAAGCACGTTTGATGGGGAATCCAGGTCTGAGGTGGCAGAGTAGGAGTCAAAGCATGAGAAGTGTTACTCCTTTGAATATCAAAAGCAGTGGTTCATAACAGAGAGGCTATGGCGCCCTTGAAATAAAGCCAGAAAACTGGGTTTGATGGGTAGAACCTAGGAAGCACAGACACGGACATGGGTACGGATCCGGACATAGGTACAACACGGTAACACAAGCAGTTTCTAAAAAATTATAAATGGAAACGGCTGATACAACACCGGTATAATATGAGTACGACACAATATGACATGCCAAAGAGTGAAAACCAAAGAAACACAATTATAACACTCACTCTTAGTTTCTGTTTCTCTATCAAAAAAAAAAACTCTTAGTTTCTATTTCTAATTGTGGCAAAACATTGCAATAATATAGAAATTCATTTTTATTTTTAATGAATATATTGAATTTAGCCTATATACTAATACCACAGCAGGTATAGTTTTGATGTTTATTAGCTTCTTCATGCTTGAAAAGAAAATTCCAGTAGTCATATTTGTCAAATGCAAGTTTCTCTTTGCCAGGAGGCAGGAGGAAATGCATATGTTCTTCGTCTCGCATGCTGGCCCAATTTGCTAGACTATGCAGTTGCATGTACCCCAATTCATTTTGTGGTACAGGTCTTGAATTACAAAGCCCGAGTACTTATTGTTGTTGTTTTTCTTATTAGTACTATTTCTAAATTGGAATTTTTTTTTCCTGATGGGTTAAACTAGATAATGGTCACAAATTGCAAGAGGAAGCGTATAGGGAAATGGATGTATAAGAAACCAATTGTTTACACTTGAAACCTTATGTCATATTCATTTAAAATAAAGTAACTTATACAAACTATATAAGCCTATTCCATTTATACCTTATTCCATGGAAAGTGATCTACCGCATACATGTTCCTGTATTTTATACCATCAAATTTGTTCCAAGTAACACTACTCATCATTTTGTGATGTTATCATTCATCTTGATCCTGCAAAATTCTTATGCTTCAATTTTTTAATTAATGAAAGTGCAAAACAATACTGTTTTTCAGTGTTTTAAAAACCACTGTGCCTCACATTTTGCATATTTTTAGGTATTTGAGGATTTGCATTCTATTTGTGGCTGGATTTTGATAGAAGAAATGCTTGTTCCTACCAATCAAAGAAACATTTGCGCTAGCTCTGTCGATTAAGTGAAATTCATTTGGGTTCTATTCAAATATTTGTTTCCTTAATATGATAATCACCATATTTAACTTACATATGACGGTATGAATTATAAAATGTATCTATTTTCATATTTTAAAAGGTAGGCATGCATCTACATAGGGTTACAAGCTAGTTTATATTTAAAGTCAGAGCTCAAAGAAAATCCAATTAGAATTCTCAATTAAAATATAAGTTTGTGCTATGTGTCCCTAATTTCTTCTCAAATTTGGTGCCAAAAATGTGGGGCCCACACCATAACTATCCGTTTAGGTGTCTATTGACTATCTATGTAAATTTATGAAATATGTTAAATATAAGTCTTTCCCATTTAGTTACAAATCTTTTTAGACTTCTAGTACTTCACGAATCATGATAGTTATAAATTTAAGTATTTTTGTAGACTTCGAGTACTTGACGGTCTTCACCATCTTATGTGTCCTTTTGGAGTCGTTTCCAATCCCTTTTCATGTGTGTTATTCCTTTCCAAAGTTTCCTTTCCCATCTAATTATCTAAATAGACAAGAAATTCACATCCCTTTTTGTAGTCCTTGAATTTAGTTCCTCCTCTTAGTCTCAATCTTTGCCTAACTTCACAATTTAGTTCTATCAAAACTGAGATTCTTTCCTATCACCCTTAATGTTGCTGTCCAATGTCTATCTTTTGCAGCCTAAAACTCTAGGTTCCCTTAAGAAGACCAAAGCTTCTTTGAGAAGCTTCAACCTCTCTCTCTCACCATCAGTTTCTTTCCCCAATTTTTCACAAAGAAGTGAGAACCCAGCTGTCTCTGTCTCTCACGTGAGGTCAAGAAATTCCACCAAATCTGTCCTAGATCTCTTTGCAACCTCATCTATCGGTGAATTAGTCCTAGATTTGAATGAGTTTGATGCTAGCAAAGAGGATTTAGAGTCCGATGTTCATCGAATCACTATGTAATATAACTGAGATTCTAATGGGTGTGCAAAGAGCTCCAGTAATGGCTCTATATTTAGCATTGTATTTGGCATTACTACCATCTTTGCTCTCTGCCTCCAAGACGTTCACAATCTTCACTCACCATATGTAAATTTTCATGTTTAGAAAATTTTCTATATATTTTTATATTTGTTTTACACTGTAGTTTGTTTGATATCGCAAAATCATCTTGATTTCCAGTTTGTTGGATCCTAAGTTAAGAAGCTTGACTTGAGCTTGAGTTTGAGCTTGATATTAAGCTCAAGCTTGGTTGACTAATTAATCAAGCCTAGCCAAGCCAAGCCGAGCTCAAGCTATTTGGCTTTCTCACAAGCTCGAGTTCAAACATTGTTTTTAGGCTTGTCTTGAACTCGAGCCAAGCTTGAGCATTTTATTTTTACTGAAGAGTAAGCTTAAACACGCACTACTCGACTAAGCTTAGCTCTTTTACAGCCCTACCTAGGGTACTTTGTAAGAAAGATAAGGCTTCAAAACTGCACCACATCAATGATTAATACATCAAACATAGTTGGTTGTGCCTTTCGTGATCCAACACTATTATAGGTTAGATCTAAGTTTTATTGGTAAAACGTAATGATCATTTGAAGTCTTTTCATATACATCTTTTTATGTGTGTTTGCACTACTAATCATGCTTAGTTTTGTAGACCATTTTCCTAATGAAGATTTGGTATGCAAGACAAGATGAACTGAAATTGATGATAGTAAGTTATTCTTTTTCAAGGTTTCTCTCGTTGGCTAGGGTTAGGGTTTCTCTCTCAGTCGCGTGTAGAATATCGTCCCTGACTTTGTTTAGGTTTTGTATCCTTCTAGCTTCTAGACTGATAGGACGGTGGGTTGTTGCAGCTTTGTTGTCATCTAGTATTCCTTTTCCCTGGTTAACGTATCTGCCATGGCTGGTTTGGAGGAGATGTCGGCCCGTTTTTCTCTCACGGAGGAAGAGGAGAGGGGGCTGAAATACCGAAAGAGGAAGTTGTTGTGAATTGAGAAATAAAAGATAGTGTAGTCAATTCGAGATGACTAATCTCCTGAACTTGAGAGAGGAAATAGACATTTTTTGATTAATTTTCTGCTTGCTTCATTCATAATTCCTACGTACATAAATACTAGTAAGGAGACAAGCTTCATCACAACCAAGTCCTAAAACATAGGATCTAACTCCTACTTAAATGTAAATACAAATTGAAATTAAATCCTAATCCTCATCCTAATCTATTGCATAATTTTATTAGAATTCTATTCAAATTCAAACTTCTTCAACTACTTCAGAATTATTTGCCATTTGGCCTTAGGACACAACATTCCCTTCCCCTTCAGATGAATCTTGTCCTCAAGATTCTACAACATAGAAATTAACCCTTGCTCACATTGATTGGAGAATACTCGGCCTCGGATTTTGAAGTGTTGAAGGAAAATTATGACCATGGAGACTTGCACCAATTCTTTAACCATTTTTGTGAGCACTAGAAACAAAAATATCTTGCTTCTCATACCCTTGAACTCATCAGGAATGACAAATTCAATGTGTGGGATTGAGATCGACTCATTTGAATTCATGAAAAGATCCCTTTGATTAACATTTTCCACTTCATTGAACCTTTGATCTTCAAACTCAATTTTTGTAGAAAGTGCACCCTCCAACATATTACTTTCTTGAATTGTTGGTGATGCTTGGAGTACATCACTTTGATTCTCCGAAATTTCATGGGATCCTTGATCTTTTGATTGTTCTTTGATATCCAAAAGAACATTGGATTGTTTATCTAAGACCTCTATCATTTGATCCCAAGAATCTTGCATCTTTGCTTCCATCCTTGCTATGCTTTTGGACATGTCCTTGGTAATATCTAACATTCGGTTCACAATTTCCGACATTCTCTCCATTCTTTGTTTGCTGGGATTGACACTCTTGATAGGTAGGTGTGGTTTTTTTTTTTTTGGGTTGGGTGTTGCAGCGGCTGCCTGGAAGTATGGTGCCTGTTGTTTGCCTTGGGTTGTAGATTTGAGGATAGTATGGGATGATAATACGATTGATTTTTTTTTTTCAAGAAATTGGATGGATCTATTGGCTTTGATACCAAATGTTGTGAATTGAGAAATAAAAGATAGTGTAGTCAATTCAAGATGACTAATCTCCTGAACTTGAGAGAGGAAATAGACATTTTTTGATTAATTTTCTGCTTGCTTCATTCATAATTCCTATGTACGTAAATACTAGTAAGGAGATAGGCTTCATCACAACCAAGTCCTAAAACATAGGATCCAACTTCTACTTAAATGTAAATACAAATTGAAATTAAATCCTAATCCTCATCCTAATCTATTGCATAATTTTATTAGAATTCTATTCAAATTCAAACTTCTTCAACTAATTCAGAATTATTTGTCATTTGGCCTTAGGACACAACAGAAGCAGAGGTTATTCACCGATTAGTAGGTAGGTTCTTTACAAAGAGAGTCCTGAATGTGGAGGCTGTTGCCTGGACCTTTAAACCCTTGTGGAAGATTGGTGGTGAACTGAAAATTCGAGATATAGGTGATAATATTTTCTGTTCGAATTTGATGATCCCCTTGACCTGGAGCGTGTTCTAGAATTTGAACCATGGTCATACGACAAATACATGGTTGTGTTCCAAAGTGTACACGATGTTGAATCAATTCCCTATTTGGAGTTTTCCTAGGCTACGTTTTGGATTCAATTCCATAATGTTCCTATGAAGAAGCTGACATACGAAACAGGTGAGAGGATAGGAAAATCATTGGTATGGTGGTGTAGGTGGCCGATCCGAAGGATGATGGCTCGGGGGGTGAGTTCTTGCGGGTCAGAGTAACCATGGATATCACAAAACCTCTCCCACGTTGCTCCAAGTTAAGGTCTGAAGGGAAGCAATTAGGTTTGGTTGGTATCAAGTATGAGTGACTACTCAACTTTTGCTATTGGTGTGGACGTGTTACTCATGGAGAACGAGACTGTGACTTTTGGCTTCGAGGTAAAGGGAAGCTTTGTAGGGAAGACCAGCAATATGGAAAGTGGTTAAGAGCAGATCTTGTTCGTCATAACAGGAAAACTATGGTGGTAATCTCAGGTAGTTCTCGAAGTCAGGCACTATGGTGGAGGAAGAAAACTTATGGTGGGGTAGGTCTGAGGGATCAAGGTGGCAGTGGAGACTCTAGTTCAAATAAGGATGAACTTAGCAATGAAAGCTCCTCGGAGATGGAAGCTAAGAATACCATGGATAACTTTGACATATCAAAATCTAGCTTTCCTAGTAAGGAGCTCGAGCAGGTGGGCAATGGGCCAAACGACAGTGCTGGGGGGCAGATAGTGAATAAGGCAGAACGGTGCCCTGCAAGCCCACTTGAAGATGTGGTTATGGGTTTCTCTATCAAAGAAAATACGATGCTGAGTGAGAAGCTGGGTGTCACCCCACCTTGCTAGAATCCTCTACTGCCTTGCTCCCCAAAATACAGCCCAGCCCCTCTGTTAGATTGCACAAACAACAGTAATAGTCATGCCCCCTCAAGCTCCATTAAAAAATGGAAGAAACTAGCTCGTGAATCAGGTACTACTCTTCAAAACTCTGAACCTATGATGATTGATTGACGTCCAAGTCTTGAAGTGGTAGATTTGAATGTTGGTAAAAAAACTTTGTGTGACTTTTTGTAGCTCTTTGGACAAAGAAAATTTTAAGGTGGTTGCTAGTTCCCAGCACCACCGCTTACAATGAGTTGCCTAAGCTGGAACTGTCGTGGGCTTGGGAACCCATAGACAGAAGATGAACTAGTTGCATTGGTTCGCAACAAAGATCCCAAGGTGATTTTTTTAATGGAAACAAAGGTGGAAAAAGCTGTTCTAGAAAGAATTGGTAGAAAGATTCAATTTTCTAATTTATTTGTGGTTCCAAGTCACAATACTAGTGGGGGTTTAGCTTTATTTTGGTCTGACAATATGAATATGGATGTGCAGTCCTTCTTTGATCACCATATTGATGCCATTATTGACCATGGAGTTGATGACGCCTGGCGGCTTACGGGTTTTTACGGGGACCTTGGGACCGCCAACCGGGAAAACTCCTGGTAATTCAGAGTTTTAAGTAGTCGGTCCAATTTGCCTTGGGTTTGTTTAGGTGATTTTAATGAAATTTTGTTTGCTGATGAGAAAGAGGGATGGCTGGATAGACCGGTGAGACAAATGCAGGGGTTTCGTGATGCTCTTGATTTTTGGAGGTTGAAGGATTTGGGATTCACTAGGTTCCCATCTACATGGTGTAACAAACGGCCTAGATATCAAAATGTTTGGATTCGGTTGGATAGAGGAGTGGCTTTGATAGAGTGGATTTTGAGGTTCCCATCATCCTGAATTCATCACTTGGATGCATTCCAATCTGATCACAAACTGATTCTTCTATGTTCAGATTCAGAATACAGTCGATTTTATAAAAAAAGGCGGCCTTTTCGCTTTGAAGCGATGTGGTTGAAGGAGAGTTCCTGCGAAGAGGTAATCCGTGAGGCTTGGGGGGATGGGCAACAACCTGTCACGGCTTGGGCTTTTAACAAAAAAAATTTTGCTTGCCAGGATAACCTCAAAGTGTGGAATAGGGAAAAGTTTGGCCGTGCCCGAAACTCATTAAGGAAAAAAAATGGCAGATTTTAAGGCAGCTGAGGAGGGAGGGTGGTATACAAGTCAGCCAGCTCGAATTCAAGCTCTAAGAGATGAAATTCTATGATTACAGTCTCTTGAGGAGTGCATGTGGAAGCAAAGGTCAAGAAATACTTGGCTTAAATAAGGGGATAGAAATACAAAGTTTTTCCATAGCAGAGCTAATCAGAGGAACCGACGTAACTTGATATCCGGATTGGAGGATAAGTCTGGCAACTGGGTTGAGGATGAGGTTGAATTGGGCAAAGTAGTGGAGGAGTACTTTGTAAACATTTTTTCGAGTTCCAATCCATCTGGGGCTGATGGTATTTTAAATGTTATTCAGTGTTTAGTGGTGGATGATTCAAGCTCTCTTATGGATGGGGACTTCCATGCTAGTGAAGTTCAGCAAGCTCTTAATTAGATGGCCCCACTCACTGCACTAGGTCTTGATGATATGTCCCCTATCTTTTACAAATCTTTTTGGCGTATTGTGGGTGTAGATGTAACTACCGTTGTGCTTTGGGCACTGAATTCAGGCCTATTAGTTTATGCAATGTCATTTATAAACAAATTGCTAAAGTTGTGGCTAATCATTTGAAGAAGTTCTTGGCTAAATCTATCCCAGATTCTCAAAGTGCTTTTCTTTCAGGGCATTCAATCACTGATAACATTTTTGTGGCATTTGAGACTCTTCATTATCTTAAAAGGATGACACAAGGGAAGTTGGGGTATATGGCTCTTAAGCTTGACATGAGTAAAGCCTAAGATCGGGTGGAGTGGAGCTTTTTAGAGAAATTAATGCATCAACTGGGGCTTGAAGAGAGGATGATCAAAGTCATTATGTCGTGTCTAACGTTTGTGTCCAATTCAATGTTTCTTAATGGGCAACCGGTGGGGAATATTAAACCTTCAAGGGGTCTTCGTCAAGATGACCCCTTATCTCCCTATTTTTTTGTAATGTGTGCCATGGGCTTGCAAAGTTTATTACAACAAATTGAGGTGGATGGGAGTATTAGGGGTGTGGCTATTTGCAGGAATGGTCTTCCTTTCACATTTATTCTTTGCAGATGATAGAGTGCTTTTTTGTCGTGCAACGGAAGGTGAATGTCAAAAGGTTCTCGATATTTTGGCAATTTATGAAAGAGGTTCAGGTCAGAAAATACACCGGTAGAAGACTAATATTTTCTTCGACAAAAACACTCCTCAATTAGTCCAATCTCGAATTCAATACCTACTGGGGGTCTCGGCAATAAGGCAATATGAAACATATTTGAGTTTACCAACTTTAGTGGTGCTAGCAAAGAAGAGAATCTTCATTTATCTAAAAGAATGGGTTTGGAAGAAATTACAAGGTTGGAAGGAAAAGTTGCTATCTCAAGCAAGTAGGGAAGTGCTCATTAAGTCTGTTATCCAAGCAATCCCAACATATACAATGAGTTGTTTCAAAATCTCAAGAGGTCTGATCAAAGAATTGGAGGTTCTTTTCCGCAAATTTTGGTGGGGGTATAGTGGTGAGTCGAGGAAGGTCCATTGGGTTAGTTGGGAGAGGTTATGCGAAGCTAAAGAACTAGGTGGATTGGGATTCAAAGAAATTGAGAAAGTTAATGAGGCTCTCTAGCAAAGCAAGTATGGCGAATGATGAACAACCCGGATACTCTTTGTTTCAGGGTATTTAAAGCTCGTTTCTTCCCAAATTGCTCCATTCTTGAAGCAAATGATTCTATTACGGGATCCTATGCTTGGAAGAGCATCCTTAGTGCTAGAGACGTCATCCAAAAGGGCATGGTATGGCGGATTGGTAATGGGAAATCAATCAGGATTAAGGAAGATAAATGGCTCCCGGTGAAACCTAGTAGTTTGTTTATTTCACCTCTCCCATCAGTCCCCCCCTGACACAAAGGTGAGCTCCCTCATTAATCTGGTTCTAGGAGTGTGGAAATCTGGTGATGTGAAGCAGATTTTTCTCCCCCATGAAGCATTGATGATTTTGGGAATCCCACTGAGTCCTAGAAGCCCCCTGACCGAGTCATTTGGGCACATACACAGTCTGGATTGTTTACAACAAAAAGTGCTTATTAGTTGCTAGTTAACTCAAGCACAGCTGGTAGTGCAGGTAGCTGAGTTTTGGACCCACAAAAAAGATTCTGGAGAGGAGTTTGGCAGCTGCGGGTTCCTGAAAAATTAAGCATTTCATGTGGAGAGCGTGCAATAATGCTCTGCCCATGAAATGCAATCTGGTCCGGAGACAGATCACAGCAACTGATGCTTGTGAGTTCTGTAATGATCACCCAGAAGATGTATTGCATGCTCTTTGGTGTTGAAAAGAAGTGGAGTCGGTGTGGTCCACTTTCCACCGGTCCCAAACAGCAATATCTTCCCCTCCCCCTAACTTTTGGTGGATGTGATGTAGTTTGATGACCCATTGGTTAAGCACTCTTGGCTTCATCAAATGAGATTTCCAGAAACTTATAAAGATAAGGATAGAAGTCATGAAATTTTTCTCATAGTTATCGATCTTATTGAGCCAAAAGCATATAGTAGTAGTCCATCAAGTATTTAAAAGAGTCCCCGACGAACAAAAAAAATGATTTAATCTTTTAGGCTATAGCTTTGTTTGGATTCTCCTGCATTTGTGTTTTTTTTTTTTTTTTTTTTCAGCTCGGCACATCTTGCACTGTTCATCGGACATGAAAAGTGCAAATAGACATGTGAACAGTAATTTTAAAAGTGAACAGTAACTTGAAAATGATTTTTTATTGTTTTCAGTTTTCAGCAAAATAAACAGTATCCAAACGCACACTTTATATCAACAATGGAGGGGCTGCTCATAGTCAAAAGCTACCAAATTAGAATGGTTCCAACTGAACTTCAATTTCTACCTAGTTGATTGATTTAGGGGTAGTGCTGGAACATAATTAATGACAACCTCCATCTCCATATGGTAATTGCAGTCAAACAGGATCAAACCAGATGCAATTCAATCCTTCTTCTTGGCAATGATTCAGAAAAAATAAAAACCGCGTTAGACCAAACCCCATTGCTATGGGGACTACGCTGTATAAAGAGAATGACAAAGGTAATTCCAAATAGCAGTGGATGGCAACACTGATTTGAAAAGAAGTAAACCTATGTCAAGCACATTTGATGGGGAATCCAGGTCAAAGGTGGCAGAGTGGGAGCCAAAGCATGAGAAGTGTTACTCCTTTGAATATCAAAAGGAGTGGTTCATAACAGAGAGGCTATGGCGCCCTTGAAATAAAGCTGGACAACTGGATTTGATGGGTAGGTTTGCTAGACTATGCAGTTGCATCTACCCCAATTCATTTTGTGGTACAGGTCTTGAATTACAAAGCTCGAGTACTTATTGTTGTTGTTTTTCTTGTTAGTACTATTTCTAAATTGGAATTTTTTTTCCTGATGGGTTAAATTTGATAACGGTCACAAATTGCAAGAGGAAGCGCAAGGGGAAATGGATGTATAAAGAAACAATTTTTTACACTTAGAAACCTTATGTCATATTCATTTAAAATAAAGTAACTTATATAAACTATAGAAGCTTATTCCATTATACCTTATTCCATGGAAAGTGCTCTACCGCATACATGTTCCTATATTTAATACCATCATATTTGTTCCAAGTAACACTACTCACCATTTTGTGATGTTATCATTCATCTTGATCCTGCAAAATTCTTATGCTTCAATTTTTTTAATTAATGAAAGTGCAAAACAAGACTGTTTTTTAGTGTTTTAAAAACCACTGTGCCTCACATTTTGCATATATTTAGGTATTTGAGGATTTGCATTCTATTTGTGGCTGGATTTTGATAGAAGAATTGCATGTTCCTATCAATCAAAGAAACATTTGCGCTAGCTCTATCAACCAAGTGAAACTCATTTGGGTTCTATTCAAAAATATAAGTTTGTGCTATGTGTCCCTAATTTCTTCTCAAATTTGGTGCCAAATGTGGGGACCACACCATAACTATTTAGGTGTCTATTGACAATCTATGTAAATTTATGAAATATGTTAAATATAAGTCTTTCCCATTTAGTTACAAATCTTTCTAGACTTCTAGTACTTCACGAATCATGATAGTTACAAATTTAAGTATTGTTTTAGACTTCGAGTACTTGACAGTCTTCACCATCTTATGTGTCCTTTTGGAGTTGTTTTCAATCCCTTTTTGTGTGTGTTATTCCTTTCCTAAGTTTCCTTTCCCATCTAATTATCTAAATAGACAAGAAATTCACATCCCTTTTTGTAGTCCTTGAATTTAGTTTCCCCTCTTAATCTCAATCTTTGCCTAACTTCACAATTTAGTTCTATCAAAACTGAGATTCTTACCTATCACCCTTAATGTCTCTGTCCAATGTCTATCTTTTGTAGCCTAAAACTCTAGGTTCCCTTAAGAAGACCGAAGCTTTTTTGAGAAGCTTCAACCTCTCTCTCTCTCTCTCTCTCCATTAGTTTCTTTCCCCAATTTTTCACAAAGAAGTGAGAACCTAGCTGTCTCTGTCTCTCTCGTGAGGTCAAGAAATTCCACCATATTTGTCCTAGATCTCTTTGCAACTTCATTTATCAATGAATGAGTCCTAGACTTGGATGAGTTTGATGCTAGCATAGAGGATTTAGAGTCCGATGTTTACCGAATCACTATGTAATCTAAGAGTTCTAGTGGGTGTTCAAAGAGCTCTAGTAATGGCTCTATATTCGTCATTATATTTGGCATTACTACAATCTTTACTCTTTACCTCCAGGACGTTCACAGTCTTCACTCACCATATGTAAATTTCTATGTTTAGAAAATTTTCTATATATTTTTATATTTGTTTACACTATAGTTTGTTTGATATCGCAAAATCATCTTAATTTCCAATTTGTTGGATCCCAAGCTAAAAAGCTTGACTTGAGAGTGAGTTTAAACTTGATATTAAGCTCGAGCTTAATTTGATTAATTAATCAAGCCAAGCCAAGCTAAGCCGTGCTCAAGCTATTTGGCTTTCTCACAAACTCGAGTCCAAACATTGTTTTTAGGCTTGTCTTGAACTCGAGTTAAGCTTGAGCATTTGATTTTTACTGAATAGCTAAGCTCAAACATGCACTACTCAGCTAAGCTTTGCTTGTTTGCAGCCTTACCTAGGGTACTTTGTAAGAAAGATAATATCAAATATTGAAATTGGGCTTCAAAACTGCACCACATCAATGAATAATACATCAAACATATTTGGTGCACCACATCAATGATTAATACATCAAACATATTTGGTCGTGCCTCTCATGATCCAACACTATTATAGGTTAGATCTATGTTTTATTGGTAAAATGTAATGATTATTTGAAGTCTGTTGAAGTTCAAGAAGAGGTAAAACAAGAAGCTGCAAAAGTGGTTTATGCAGAGACAAAGAAGAAAAGCAGAGTAGACAAAAACGACATCATTTCAAGTAGAAGAAAGAAGAAAAGATTGAAAACGCTGCGTTTTGATTTAATTAAGAAACACACGTGTGAGTTAGTGATTAGATTAAGCTAAACCACGTGTATAAGTTTGTTATTTCTATTAGTTAGTTCTCCTTTGTTTTAGCCTAATGCTATGTTTGGATGTTGAGGTAAGGAGGGGGAGTAGAGTAGAGGGAAGGAGAGTAATTTAATTACCTTGTTTGGATGTTTTTTAAGGAAGGAGAGAGAGAGATTTGGAGGGGTTTGAACTCCTTCCAACCCCTCATTTTTAATTCCCCCAAATTGGAGAAATTTGGAGGGAGAGTGGAGCATTAAAATGTTTGACCAAGTGAATTATCAAATTTACCCTTACCATATTAACAAAATTACAAATGAAAAGACTAATTATTCCCTTCCCTTTTACTTAATTTTAAAAACATCCAGACAAGGTGGAGGATAACCATTCCCCTCTACTTTCCTCTCCACTACTCTCCTTCGCTCTACTCCCCTCTACCCTCCTCTCTCTCAAAACTTCCAAACATAGCATAAAGGATGTATATAAACAATGTAAATGATGATTGTTAATCAAGCTTTCAGTTTCTTTCATTCAAATCAATTAGATTGTTTCTGTTAATAGAAAGCTCTCCTCTCTAGAAAGTTCTTTTCTCTCTCAGTTAGGACCTCCATATCCAAACCTAGAAATTTTACATGGTATCAGAGCTTTAATGGCTTCCACTGCAAACGCAGAAATTGGTTTTGAAATTTCTGTTTCTTCTTCTCACAATACTTCTAATCCTAGAGCTTCTTCACAGAATTTCAATACACCTTCTTCAATGGTTGATGAAAATTCCAATCCATCTAGCCCCTATTTTCTTCCTCAACCTTGGATTGGTCCTGAGAACTATCCAAGTTGGGCAAGAGTTGTGTTTCTTTCCTTGAGTGGAAGAAACAAGTTTGGATTTCTCAATGGTTCAATTTCTGTGCCCGATCGTTCATCACCATTGTTCAATGCTTGGATAGAGCAAACACAACCATTCTTTCATGGTTAACCATTTCTCTGAGCAAAGAACTAGTGGCTAGTGTTATTTACATCAACACAACTAGGGATCTTTGGCTTGACATGGAAAATAGGTTTTCCCAGGGAAATGCTACAAGATTGTTTGAGATCAAGAAGGAAATTGCAAGATTCTTGAATTGGTGAATTATCAGCCTTTTCCTGTTTGCACTTGCACTTGCACTTGTGGTGCTCAACAATCACAGTCAGATGCACAACATAAAGATAATGTTTTCCATTTTCTTATGGGATTGAATGATAGCTATGGGAATGTCAAAACTCAGATCTTGTTAATTGAACCATTACCCTCTATTAGCAAAGTTTACTCTTTAATTCTTCAAAAAGAGAAAAGAAGGCAAATTGGTCAAGGTACTGAGATGATTGTTGAGCCAACAGCTTTATATGTTAACAATTCTAATCATGGCAAAGGATTTCATGGTAATCAAGGTGGAAAAGGGGGAAATTCCAAGAAAGAGAGACCCATCTGCACTTATTGTGGTATTGTAGGTCACATTGCAGATAAATGCTACAAGCTGCATGGATACCCACTTGGTTATAAACCAAAGGGAAAATCATCAGCAAATCAAGTCTCTTCTGGAATTTTTGGGAATTCTATGCCTTCAAATGGTAGTTCTTTTGGGAATTTTAACTCACAACTTGTTCCTGCAAAAGTTACTGAGATGATGAACTATAATCATCAGTTCAATGATTCACAAGGACACTTCAATGGCACTCAGTTTCCACAGACTCGTTACAATGGCACTTAGTTTCCACGGACTCATTACAATGGCACTGTGACTCAGATTCAGCCTCAGCAGTCACAGTTTGCTGCTCCTCAAGCTTAGTTTTCTGCTCCTCAGTGCCCAATTTCATAGGCACAGTGTGAAAACTGCTGTCCTTTCTTAATTCTCAGTCTCAGACTTACAGAGAAGCTCCTGGTCATCAAGCAGCTATAGTGCTGAGTCCTCTCAATAATTTTTCAGGTAATCTTTTTTGGTACCCTCCTAACATGTCCCATTCAGTTTTCTCAGCAAATGTTACTAGTCCTATCCCTTTTAAATCTCCAAATTGGATCATTGACACTGGTGCCACTGATCACATGGTGCATTCATTATCCCTTTTAACCACTATTACCTCAACCTTACATAGTTTTGTCTATTTGCCCAATGGGGATAAGGCTCTTGTTACTCATATAGGAACTGTCCAGATTTCAGAAACTTTAACTTTACATGGTGTATTGTGTGTTCCATCTTTCAATTTCAATTTGATATCTGTTACTTAGTTGACTAGGGTTGTATTTTGTTGCCTTATCTTTCTTGGTTCCTTTTGTTTTATCCAGGACCTTGTTCATTGGAACACGATTGGTCTGGGTAAGGAATTCTTTACTTGTTGCAGTCTACTCCAGCTATTTCTTCAGCTCATTCTGTTCTAAGTACTACATCGAGTTTTACTTTTCCTGCTTCTTGTAATAATTTCCAATTATGTCATTTTCTTTTAGGACACCCTTCATATGCCAAATTGTCTTTGTTGAATAAGCTTGTACCTGATGTACATGTAAGCAAATCTCATTGTTGTGACATTTGTCATTTCTCTAAACAGAAAAGGTTATCTATTCCCTCAAGTGTGCATGTTTCCTCATCTATTTTTGAACTTGTACATGTTGATCTATGGGGACCTTTTTCTGTTCCTACTGCTGAAGGTTTTAGATTTTTTCTTACTATTGTTGATGACTTCTCAAAATGTACTTGGGTTTATTTGTTAAAAACTAAATCTGAAACTCAAGTCATTATTCAACTATTCTGTAATATGGTTGAAACACAATTCAATACCAAAGTCAAATGCATCAAAAGTGACAATGGAACTGAATTTTTCATGAAGGATTTTTTCAAAACCAAAGGGATTTTGCATCAATTAACATGTGTTGAAACACCTCAACAAAATGTTGTTGTTGAAAGAAAGCATCAACGCATATTAAACGTTGCTAGAGCTTTAAAATTTCAATCTTCCTTCCCATTATCTTTGTGGGGTGATTGCATTTTGACTGCTGTTTATCTTATAAATAGGCTGCTCTCTTAAGTTTTTGAAAAATAAAAGTCCGTATGAACTGTTGTTCCAACAACCTCCTTCTTATGATCATTTAAAGACTTTTGGATGT
>JARYZH020001193.1:20859-36874 GCA_030021035.2 Notholithocarpus densiflorus
TACTGAACCCACTTCCTTTCATCAAGCAGTTCAATCTCCTGAATGGAGGACTACTATGGATAAGGAAATTCAAGCCTTAGAACTAAATAATACCTGGACTTCAACTATTTACCTCTTGAAAAAATACCTATTGGGTGTAAATGGATCTATAGAATTAAGTATCACTCAGATGGCACTATTGAGAGGTACAAAGCTAGGTTGGTTGCTAAGGGGTACACTCAAAGAGAGGGTCTTGATTACACAGACACATTCTCTCTTGTGGCTAAATCTGTGTCTGTCAGAATTGTGCTCTCTATGGCTGATGTGAAAGGATGGGGTTTTCATCAAATGCATGTGAATAACGCCTTTCTACATGGTGATCTAAATGAGGAAGTCTACATGTCTCTTCCTCAAGGGTTTCACAGCAAGGGGGAGCCTCCTAATCTAGTATGTAAGCTTAAAAAGAGCCTATAAGGTCTGAAGCAGAGCTCTAGGCAATGGTTTGCAAAATTTTCTTACACAATTCTCAATTTTGGGTTTGTACAATCTAAAGCTGATTACTCTCTTTTCACATACGCCAAAGGATCTTCCTTTATAGTTTTGCTTGTGTATGTGGATGACATTTTACTTACAAGGAATGATCCTCAATGCATTGCTGAGTCAAAGCAAGTGCTTGATAAGAAATTTGGTTTAAAAGATCTTGGTTCTTTGAGGTACTTTCTGGGACTTGAAGTTGCAAGGAACAGTAAAGGCTTTACCTAGAATCAAAGGAAGTATGCTTTAGAGATTTTACAAGATTCAGGTCAGATTGGGCCTAAACCAGTGAAAACCCCAATGGAACAAAACTTGCATTTATTCAATGATGAAGGAAAGCTAATTGCAGACTTAAGTCAGTACAGAAGATTGATTGGCAGACTTCTATGCTTAACTTTGACAAGGCCAAACATCACATATGCTGTGCACAGGCTAAGTCAATTTCTTTCTGCACCAAGGAAACCTCATATGCAAGCTGCAATAATAAGCAAAAGTATCTTCTTCTCTCTAGGAGTTCTTCCTCTTCTCTCTGTGTTCTAAATCTCTAAGAGGACTAGTTTCCTTGAAGAACTACTCCTAATCTTCTTAATTCCATAAATTGGGTTGTTATCAAGAATTAATGAAGCTTTATGTAGAAGTCAGAACTTCCTTGTAAAATATTCAACAGGAAAGCATCTAATCTACAACTAATAGTGTGTTCCTAATTACTGTGTATTTCAGAATTGTAAATACATTGATTGTATAGGCCCTGTAATTGGTTTGTAGAGGTATAGTTTGAATACTATTGTGTTTAGATTGGTGTTTCATTGTGATTTGTACAAGTATTTCCGATCAATATATATATATATATATATTTATATATATAATACAATATCATTAAATTAAGGCAAGAATTGCAACAAAAAAAAAAAAAAATGCACAATTTGGTCTATAAAATTTTTTAACTAGCATTTTAACCTGTCCAATACATGTGCTACTTTGATTTATTATTCAATTTTAAATATCTTGTTAATATTTTTGCTCCAGCTGCCAAAGTTTCTTGCTCAGAACAGCAAGTCACAGAACCTGCAGTTATAGACTTGAGGGGGAGTGTTGAAGTTCAAGTAGAGGTAAAACAAGAAGCTGCAGAAGTGGTTTATGTAGAGACAAAGAGGAAAAGCAGAGTAGACAAACTTCTTTGTATGTTAGCAATAACATTTTGATTATAGTTTTATTTAATAATAATTAGTTATATATATATATTTGACGTTCTCTTTTGTACAAAACTTAATTTTTTTTAACAATATTCCTTAAAAAACAAAATGACTGAATGTGGAGCGCTATATTAAAGAGGTGTGGATGTGGACCACTATATTACTACTTTTTTTTTTCTTAAAAATAATAAATAAATAAAACCTATTCTACTCAATTAACTTGTGAATGGCAGGAGAGCCACATTAAAAACAGTGAATGCAGTAATGCAGAATGTGTGAATGTGATCTGTGTAAAGCTGTTGTATAGTGTGAAGCATAGTTTGTACGGGTAAAAGTGGCACTCATACATGGATAAAACAATGCCTTTTGACCTATGTGCCTTCTAGACTCTACCACCAAAGAAATAAAGACAAATACAAAGTAAAACGCTGCGTTTTGATTTAATTAAGGAAGTGTGTGATGAAAACACACGTGTGAGTTAGTGATTAGATTAAGCTAAACCACGTGTATACGTTTGTTATTTCTAGAAAGTTCTCCTCTCTAGAAAGTTCTTTTCTCTCTATTATAGGTTAGGTCTATGTTTTATTGGTAAAATGTAGTGATTATTTGAAGTCTTTTCATATACATCTTTTTATGTGTGTTTGCACTACTAATCGTCCTTAGTTTTGTAGATCATTTTCCTAATGAAGATTTGGTACGCAGGACAAGGTGAACCCAAATTGATGCTACTACATGTACTGAACACAATGTTAATTTATTTATTTTTTTTACATTTCTTTATGAGATACAGTTATTTATAACTATATTTATGGAGATCAATTCTTAAAAAAATGAATAGAAATCCAAATTATCATCAATCATCAATCAAAAAATATATAAAAGCAGAGACTTCATGCAGGAACGCATGAAGTCCCGCCATGTGGTTCTCTATAAGAACAATTTCTCATAGGCATCCAACTCAACTTTTTGCACTCTTCTCCTAAAGCACTTGAAAACTGTCTCTGGTCTTCATTATTGCCCCTTTTTCCTTTTTCTCTTGTACTTCTTCTCACCTTTTGGGATTCCCTACAGCTACACACTGTTACACCGGTTGCTCTTCCCAATTTGAAGAGTTTTGTTTTCATTGACTGCCTACAGTACATATGCTATTCACTTTCACAAGGTAATATACACAACAATCTTGTCACTTGAGCTAATCAATTTGACATATGTTTCAACCTACAAGCTTTAGTTCATTAGGAACTTTTTGAGATTTGCCTTTTGACAAATCAAAAGCATGACTATATTATGAGAAACCATTTATATTTGTATTTTTTTTAAATCTCCTTAAGGGGCAGGTTTGTTGATATTGCCCTTGGTTGCCATTCTTTTAACTGAAAAAAAAAATTAAAAAAAAAGAGGTACTTTTTCTTTCTTTTTCTTAATGTTTAAGATTATTTTTGTTGGCATTTACAATTATCTTTTTTTTTTCTTCACCAATTTTTTTTTTATCTTATTTCGATGCAAAAATGCAATAGAAATATCTTAATTAGTGAACTATAGGATTCCTATTACATGCAGTAGAGTCATGGTTCCTACTCCTATGCTAATGCTAATGGAGCTTGAGACTGTTCTTAGAATAAACAAACAATTTAAGTTTAATAATATTGTTAAACATAAAGTGGAATCAGAATGATAATAATAAATTACAATTAACAAAATCAGAATGAATTTTGAAAAACTTCTTCTATTCGTTATTGTTATTATTTTTTAATCATTGTTGTTCAATGTATTGGTGCATAAGCACATGTTAAATGTTAGTTTATCTAATTTACAAGATTTTTATGCAATGCTGTCAATCAGGCAAGTTTTGCTCATATGGTAATTTGAAATTGATAATAATCACTATAGATGAAATCTAGAAGCATAAGATCAATAGAATGAAAGATGACGTATGCTTTAATACCAATGGAGTCTTAAATCATTTGGGATAGTACTAAAAGTATAGTGAATATTCTTTTGGGACCCTAAATATGTCAAGGTCAGATTTGAGTCAGCTGCAATACAAGATTTTTAATAAATTATAGAAAAATAATTTTGAGCTAAATTTTTAGTTGTATATTCTATACATATAGGAGCTTATCCCTATTAAATTTCAAGTTGATTAGACAATTCTAGGTGGGCCAAATGAATTTTTACAAAGAGCTAATGTGCTTTAGATTTAATCTGAAACTATGATGAGAATGCTAGACTATGTGGAATTCAGCCATATTGAGCAAGTCTTAGAAGCTATGCAAAAGGATCTCAATTATATACATATTGGAGCTTATCCCTATTAAATTTTAAGTTAATTAGACAATTCTAGGTGAGTCAAAATTACAAAGAGCTATTCTGCTCTAGATTTAATCTGAAAGGGGGTTGAGAATGCTTAAGACTTTGTGGAATTCGTCCATTTTGAGAAAGTCTTAGAAGCTTTGCAAAAGGATCTCAATTATATTTATATGTGAAGATATAAAAACTTGAATTTTGGGATGCAAGGAGATGGAATACCTCTAACACATCATTTTCTGATGAAAGGGGTCAAGACCAATCCTAAGAAGATTGAAGCAACAATACAATGGCCTACTCTTATGCCCTTAAATCGATATTTAGGTTCTAACCTCAAGTTTTGATCAAACCCTAATCATTAGGGAACTCAATTTCAAATCATGGAATGTACAGGGGTAATTGGGTCGTCTGGTTGGGAAGTTAGTTAGGATAGTTGGTTGTATGGATAATTAGCACAATATGAATTAGTTAAAGATTATTTAACACATGTTAAATGAAGGACAATAAGATTTGAGAATAATCATCCAATATGAATTAAGGATGATCTTGAATAAGAAGTTAATTATATTTCTTAAACTCATTAATGAACAATGCTTTAGTTTTCTCAAATTCTCTCTCTCTCTCTCTCTCTCTCAAGAATCTTTGATCTTTGAGAAAAGACAAAGGTTGAATCAAATCAACTCTATATCACAGATGAGCAAGAAGAAGCAAGATAAAATATCAAGGGGAAATATCAAGAAGAGTAACATAGAGAGAGAGAGAGAGAGTTTAGAATTGATACAATTCACTAATGGTAGATCAGATACACTTCTCAATAAATAGTATAATTCAATTACAGTACTCAATCATTGATATAATCATTTACACCATAATTAGATCACACTCAATCATTGATACAATCATTTTCACCATAATTAGATCACTATAACAAACTCAAAACTGACTCAACCATTTTACCAAAAAAAAAACTGACTCAACCAACTCAGATTTTCACACGTGTTCTCTGATAGAATTCATAGCTGCCTCTAAACTAACGGCTATAATACAAATGACAGCGTTTGATTAAGTGAAGTATGCATGTTATTCTGAGCTTAAGGTTTGTCATGTGTAAGACTGGTTTCTATTAGATTGGTCTTTAGTTTGGTTTCTATTATAATAACTAGCTTGTAACCTCATGCATATATGCATGGATACACTTAAAAATATGCAATAAGATGCATAATATAATTCTTATATATATAATTTAAATACTATTGATAGTTATTTTTATATTTTGTTAACTCTTTAAAAAAATTTATAAAGATATTATTAGGTACAAAATGTAAATTGTCCATGTTTTTTTAATATATTATTGTGAAGCATTTTTTTTACAATTCATTTATTCTAGACTCTTTAGTTTTTGTACTTAATAACTTACTTGGATGAATATTTATGATGTAGTCCCACATTTGATTCTAAAATTAAGAAATAAAACTCTTTAAGAATAAATAATTTATGACACATGGTGCAAAATTGGAACTCTAATTTGGAATTCTAATTTGAGTTTCTCTCAGTTTCACTTATTATTATATATATAGACAATAACAACAACAAAATCGCATGTTGTAGTTTTAAACATCCTAGCTTGGAAGTAGAGGTTTCAATTTCATTTCTATTTCAAACCACTAAAAATGAAATTCCCATTCAAGCAATATATCTAGATAGATTGCATAATGTTGGACCTAAATGTAAATATTCTTAGTATTATATTATTACAACAAAATCATTACCTCCATTTCCTAGGGCAAATCCAGCTGCTGCACCTCCAAGACATGATAGGACAACTAACTGGCATTGCCGCCTATTCATAATGTAAATGAGTCAATTTCTTTTACAAATATTATTTATGCAAGTGGATGACTTCTATAAGATATTACTAATTATATGTAATGAAGTAAGTATAAAAAACTAAATGTTTATTGATCATACCAATTACACCCAAATAATAGTCTTCGGGAAGCCACTAGGGAGGTATCACCCTACAAAATAACAGTGAAGTAAGTTAAGGGGAAAAACACACACACAAACAAAAACTATATAACTTAGAGATTTGAGGTCATTTTATATGTGCACATACAAAATAAAAATTGGAAACACCAATATCTTCATCTTATAAGCAAGTTGCCACAAAGTAGAAACCAGAAACCCCAATATCCTCTTCCACCAGTATCATTATCCTCTTTGTCTTTTTATCTATTGTTTTGATTTGTGATAGGACATGTTTGAAAAAACTTGCATAAATACATATTTTGAGATTTAAATATTTACTATGGAAGTGTTCAGTAGTAGAGCTCCAATACACAAATAGTAGTAGATTTATTTGCATACCAGTTGACTTGGAGTTCGTGTACTGACTTTAGGTGATTGTTGTGAAAGATTACTAATTTCTGATGGTTGTGGAGTAGCAGATGCTTCAGTTGATTGTGAACCCTACATGCAGAATAATAATAATAATAATAATAATAATAATAATAATAATAATAATAATAATAATAATAATAAACTCAAATTGCGATGAATACAAAATTATGATAATAAACTTTAAAAAAAAAAATTAGTTAGGAAATTTTGATTTTGGGTTTGGAATTTTTTTTATTTAGTAAAAATCTCAATTCTACCTTGACTCAAATGTCAAAATCATGTTTGAGCAACATAGGGTGAATGAATGACAAGTTAAACTAAGGCTTTCATCCAAACTCTCAGAATAGACTAAGGCTAAAGGAAATGAATGGCAAGTTAAACATCATACCTGATCATCTTGATCTATCTCCTCCAGCACCTGGTCATCCCGAACTACAGCCTCCATGGCCTCCAGCACCTGGTCTAGCACATAGTCGTCCTGAACTACGGCCTCCATGGCCTCTGACACGGCCTCCAGCACGTAGTCGTCTCGAACTACGGCCTCCACAGCCTCCAGGATGTAGTCGTCCCGAACTACGGCCTCCACAGCCTCCAACACGTAATCATCTCGAACTACAGCCTCCACGGCCTCCAGCACGTAGTCATCTCGAACTACGGCCTCCACAGCCTCCAGGATGTAGTCGTCTCGAACTACAGCCTCCACAGCCTCTAACACGTAGTCATCTCGAACTACGGCCTCCACAGCCTCCAACACTATGGCCTCCACGGCCTCCAGGACCTGATCATCCCGAACTATGGCCTCCATAAGCTACACAAAGAGAGAGAGTGTGTGTGTTAGAGTATTCGCGTCAGCTTGTGCAAAATTTTTTGTCTATTTTAGCACAAGAATATACTTTTTTTATTTTACATACTCGCTTTTCAAAATACCACAAATCAAATTATCTATTTTACACTACATTTCATTAAAATATCAATTTTTCTTCATTTTTTAATTGTTTTTCTTTCTTTACACACAACAACCACCATCCACTCTCTTCTTTCATTCTCGAGATACACAAAGAAAGAATAATCAACTAAATGCAAAATGAATAGTGTTAGTGTAAATCTACACGGTTACTGTAGCAAACTTGTAAATTCACACAAATATACACAGACTAATATTGTGAGTCATTTTTAGGTAAAACTGTTTTTCTATTATACACGAAAAAGTTGTATAAATTCTAAATAAAAAATTTTCCTTCTACAAACCACAAGTGGAGGGGCACATCATTTGTGCTAGTCATGCAAAACAAACATCATAAAGAGAACATTTTTTCTTGATAATTAGACTAGGTTTATAGCTATCTTTTGTTTCCTTCCCCCCCCCCCCCCCCCTTTCCAGTTTCTTCTTCTTAGCAACATAGAGTAGAGAAATTAGTCACACGGAGGATAACGTCTAAAAATATCTATCTTCTTACCAACCCCTTGCACTTTCAAAGAGTAAACAATGACCATAAACCGATCAAAAGAGTCTTCCTCCCAATCCTATGGTGAATGACGAAACTGAAAATTCCAATGGATCTTCCCACCAGACCCACACATAACCTCTGCCATTAAAGATTCCCTTACCCTACTCAGACAGTAAAGTTTTGGAAAAGCCTCTTTGAGGGTACAATCCCCACACCACACATACTTCCAAAACTTCACTCTGGTACCATCACCCACTTCATATTGTAGTAGTTCAGAAAAGTTTAACCAGCCACTTCTAATAAACCTCCAAAGGCTAACACCATGCGCTCACATTTTTCGTGCACCAACCACCACAAACATTCTCATATGTTGCCTTAATAACCCTCCTCCATAATGTATCTATCTCTAAACCATACCTCCATAACCACTTGCCCAACAAGACAAAGTTAAACTCCTCAATCATCTAATACCTAGCCCCCTAACCTACATTGACTTACAAACCTTAGCTTATTTCACCAGGTGTAACTTAGAATCACCACTAATACTACTCCAAAGAAAATCTCTCTGTAACTTCTCCATGCGATTGACAACCTTCCCAAGTATAGGAAGAATAGAAAGGGAATAAGTAGGTAAAGAGGAGAGAGTACTTTTAATAAGAGTAACCTTACCCTCCTTAGATAAATAAAGCATCTTCCAACCTACTAGTCTTCATTCCATCTTCTCTAATATAGGATTCCAGATTGACACTTCATTGAATTTAGCGCCCAAAGGAAGTCCCAAATATTTCATAAGAAGGGAAGATTGCCTACAACCAAATAGCCCTACCAACACTAGCTCTAATTTCCCTAAATTAATCCTTAAACCTGAAACCTTCCCAAATCTAGTTAGAATCTCCCTCAAAGTAGTTAATTGATTAGGGTCAGCATCACAAAAAATAAGAGTGTCATCCGCAAATAAAAGATAAGACACAATCATCGAAGTACTAGATGTAGAACCTACATAGAAGCCCGAAAATTGTCCAGCAGCTACAGCCACATCCAACATACAACTCAAAGCCTCTATAACCACATCAAAGAGCAACAAAGATAGAGGATCCCCTTGCCTAATCCCTCTAGAGCTTCCAAAATAAATTTGAAGGACTCCCATTAATCAAAATGGAAAATGAACAGTAAAAATGCAACACATAATCCATTTTCTCCATTTTTCTGAAAACCCACAATGCTACAACATATACATTAGAAAACCCCAATTCACATGATCGTACGCCTTCTTCACATCCAACTTACACAACACCCCTGTAATCCCTATCTTCAATCTATTATCAATACATTCAGAAGCAATTAACATAGAATCCAAAATTTTTCTACCTTTCACAAATGCATTTTGTGAATCCAAAATAAGCCCATGTGCCTCCCTTCGGAACCAATTAGCCTACAAGTTTGAAATAATCTTGTAAATCACACCAACTAAACTGATTGGTCGAAAATCCTCGATTTCCACAACATCTACCTTTTTAGGAATAAAGGCAAAAAATGCAGTATTAAGACTTTTCTCAAACACAGCTTGAGTATGAAACTTCTAAAAAACTTCCATAATCTCTTTCTTCGAAACACTCCAACAGGACTGGAAAAAAGCCATAGAAAAACCATCTAGGCCAGGAGCCTAATCACCATTAAAACCATTAATCACCCTATACACCTCTTCCTCGTCAAACGGCCTATCTAACCAAAGAGCATCTTCCTTAGAAATTCTAGAGAATTCCACGTCATCAAGGACAAGTCTATCAACCACAATTTTAGAATAAAGCTGCCTATAGAATCGAGAAATACACTCTGCTATGTCCTCTGGATCCGAAGAAAGTTCTCCATCCACCATAAGCCTATCTATGGAGTTAAATCTCCTGTGAGAATTGGCTATATGATGGAAAAATTTAGTATTCCTATCTCTTCTAATACAAAGAACTCTAAATTTTTGCTTCCAACAAAATTCTTTCAGAAGAGAAGTTTTTTCTAGCTCACCTCGGATTCTTTCCAAATCCAACTTCTCCTCCTCTGTTAGACCACGACTTTCCTCAATAGTCTCTAATTCGCTAAAGTCTTTCCACAACTATTTTCCTCGTTCTTCTACATTTCCAAAAACCTCCACATTCTATTTTTTCAAATCATTTTTCAACAATTTCAATTTATTTGCCAGCACAAAACTCGGAGCACCTTGAAAATGATAAGATTCCCACCAAGATCTCACTATTTCCACAAAGCCCTCATCCTTAAGCCACATGTTCTCAAATCTAAACGGCCTCTTGCCCTTATGATGAAAGGATCCACCCTCTAATACAATCGGAAAGTGATCTGATAAAAGCCTAGACATTCTTCTCTAACAAACAGTAGGAAACCAAGTCTCCCAGTCTACAAAAAACAAGAATTTGTCCAGCCTTGCCTTTGACTCAACTTCTCAAAAATTAGACTAGGTAAAACTTCCTCCTTCCAATGGGAAATCAATCAGACCTTACTCAGAAATAAAATCAGAGAACTCACACATACCAGCACGTTCAGAAATTTAAACAAACAACTTTGGTACCAGTAACTAATCCTTTTTTTTTTTCTTTTTAAAGAGGATCTCTAGTATATCATTATTAAAAAAAAAAAAAAACCAAAACAAAACATTGCACAAGTTAACTTAGCAGATAGTCCCAAATTCAACTACCATTACGACATTACTCTTCAACGCAATGCCTTAAAGTATAGGTTGGCTAAACAAGTTACTTCATTGTCTTATGACTCATATCAATCTAAGAATACATCCTCTCTCTCTCTCTCTCTCTCTCTCTCTCTCTCTCTCTCCCCTTTCTTTTTCAATTGTCTAAATATACTTGAACCAAGTATTCTATTTCACGGCTAATACAAGTTTAACACCATATAAAAACAACCCAAAGTAGTCATATATCCTTTATTAAATCACTAGACAACAAATCAACCACCAATTGAACCTGCCAAAACAATACACAGTTGTGCTCTCGTGCTCTCACGCACGTAGTGGCAAAGTAGTGTCTTACATCCTTGCAAGAGTAGAGTGATCTCCCTAGTAGTAAGGTCAGTTGAGTACCCCCTCACCCCTCTAGGACGATAGTGGGGTATCCTAAAAATGGCAGAGGAGCTTGAAGAGATGTGGAAAAGGCTAACAATCACAGAGGAAGAGGACAATGGCATAACTCTAGGGTGAGACAGCACGAAGATAGCAAAGGAACTAGGAAAGAACTGCATGATAATGAAGATACTTACACAATGCTGTATTAATATTGAGGCACTAAAGAAAAATACATGGATGCTCTGGAAACCTAATAAAGGAATGCAAATATCGGAGATCGAAGATAATTTGTTCTTGGTGGAATTTGGAGACAGTCGAGACAAGAAGAAAATTATGGAGATGAGACCGTGGAGTTATGAGATGCAGTTGATATTACTGCAGGATTTTGAAGGGGATTTGGTTCCTGAGGACATCACAATGAAATGGTCACCCTTTTGGGTACAAATTTACAATTTGCCACTCAAGAGTATGACCAGAGAGGCAGGACAGGTGATAGGATCAAAAATTGGAGAAGTTATGGAAGTTGATGTGCCAAAGAAAGGGGTACAGTGAGGCCAATATCTTCGGGTGCAAGTTCAAGTGGATACATCAGAGAAATTGATCAGGGGAAAAAGAGTATCTATAGAAGAAGATGAAGGGTGATGGGCGTTCTTCAAATACGAGTGCCTCCCTATTTTTTTCTATGTTTGTGGCATGCTTGACCATGGAGAGAAAGAATGTATGGAAAAGGAGAATGGGGGAGTGGGTGATGACGGAAAGGGGATTATGCAATATGGTGCATGGATGCGAGGGGAACCAGGAAGACGATATGGGTATGACAGTGGTTTTAGGGAAGGAAAAGGGTGGGTAGAGAAAAGAACGGAAGAGACCACTAAAGGAGGAGCGCCTGTAGGGTCACCAGAAGGGAGGGAAGATGCAGGACAAAAGGCGGAGGTCGGTGGAGGTCCAATGGCAGAGACGAATTCCCAGGCAGCCAAAAGCAAGTCTCATTGTATCAAGAAAACAAAGGCTAAAGACAAAAATCAGGCAGAGTTTCATGAAAGAGGGAAGGTCAAAGAGGAAGGCAGAAAGGTTGACAAACCTTTAACTATACTTAGCACCCACATTGTGGAGACAACTCTTGCAAAAGGGAAAGATGCTGAAGCCATGCAGTGGGAGAAAACGTCGAGTGAATGCGCGAAGGAGAATCCCGATGGGAAAATTTAAAATACAAATGGTTTGGGGGAGGGAGTAGCGGCCAGGACTGGGCCACGGAGAACACAAGCCCACTAGCTATGACTTTTGAACCAAACAAAGGTTGGCAAGCTGAGGTTTTGGGCCCAAAAAATGGGCACTGGAAAAGAATGGCAAGATAAAACAAGCCCACTACGCCAGTTGAGATGAAAGGATCGGCTGGAGCTAAAAGTTAAGGCCCAATCCCTCTAATGGAGCTTGATCCAAACACAATACAAACAAAGAAGTGTAAAGGCAGAGAGAAAGCGAAGAAAACCTGCGGCGGAAATACAGAGGGCGTGAATGGTGTGAGTGATGGTAGTACAGACAAGGTTGGTGGAGAGGCAATGGCTGTGGAGCAGCACCGCCGAGCCAAATGATTGTCCTAGCATGGAATTGCCGAGAAATGGGTTTCGCCTCGGCAGTTCGGTCCCTCACCGATGGGGTGAAGACGAGGAACCCAACGGTGGTCTTTCTTGCAGAGAACAAGGCAGGCCTAAGTCGGATTAAAGGTTTGCAACAGAAGCTGGAATACACTCAAGGAATTGTGGTGCCGAGTGATGGAAGAAGCGAAGGTCTTGCAATGCTGTGGCGTGAAGGAAAAAAGGTAACTTTCAAAAGCTGCCCTCACTCTCATATTGATGTTGTAGTGTGTGAGGAAGAGAATGGAAAAAAATTGGAGAGCAACAGGATTCTATGGTTACCCAGATGCTAGGATGAGGTTTAGTTCATGGGAGTTAATTAAAATGCTACACGCACAAGCTAGTTTACCTTTGGTGATTTTTGGGGATTTTAACGAAATAGTTCATCCTGATGAGAAACTGGGCTGGAGGGATAGAGAGGCAAGTCAGATGGAGGATTTTAGGGAAATTGTGAGCCGTTGTGGCCTCCTTGATTTGGGTTTTGTGGGGCAAAAATATACATGGTGCAATGGGAGATTTGGAGACCAGAGGACCCTAGTGAGGCTAGATAGGATATTTGCAAACGAATCATGGAAGGAGGGATTTCCTAATATGATAGTGCATCACGTCTCTATGGCTGCCTCTGACCATTGTCTCTTGGTGCTTGGACTGAAGGGTAGTAAGGCCCATAGGAAAACAAGCAAGCGTTTCTTCTTTGAAGCGATGTGGACAAGAGAAGCAGGGTGTAAGGAAGAAATTGAATTAGCTTCGGACCCATACCGTGATGACTCAACCCTTCCAATCCAAGAAAGAATTAGAAGATGCCAACAACAACTCCAAGGGTGGAATCAGAGGGTGTTCGGTAATGTGAATAAACTTCTTAAATAGAAAAAGGAAAAGCTCCAGCAACTAGAAATGCTTAATTTGCTCCATGAGACCGAAGAAGAAATCCAAGAATTGAGAATGGAAATAAACGAACTTCACACCAAGGAGGAAGTGATATGGAATCAACGATCAAGAGTGCTATGGTTGAAAGAGGGGGGTCATTAATGTCTTAAGCTAGGATTTTGTTGTGGATGAGTAAAAAATAAAATGATTAATTTTTTTTTTATATAAAGTTTTCATATAACATGCAATAATCTAACATAATATTCTAAATAGTATACAATGCAACTATACTATACAATAATCTAAAAAAATTATTAATAGTTTAAAAATCGGTACGTAACACAACAACAATTAAATAGTAGCAAAATATAGAAATGAAAAAGAGAGAATGAGAAAAGAATCATATATTTAAATACAGAATAGTGAAATAATTTTCATTTATAGTCCCAATCCAAACGCACGCTAAATCTGTGATGGGGTCATAACTCATAATACAACCCATAAAAATACTTTTTAATATTGAGAAAATAGAACCTCACATATAATAGCATCAATCAGAGTATCTCAACACACAATTACCAATAGTCAAACAAAACTTAGTAGTTAGTACCAATACTCCTGCATAAATAATGGATACATCAAGGAATAGGGCTGACAATGAAGACAGAATGGGTAGGATTTCAGATACATTTACCTCAACAGCTTGCTTCAGTATTGAAGAACACAACAAAGGACAGCATCAAGAACAGAGCTCCGTACTCCTTCATATGATATCAAACATATTCAAACTTTAGAGATTAGGTCAACATTGGCAACCTTTCCTATCAGATCGATGTGAGCCTTCCAGTCATTGAACTGGAATGAAGAAGGTTAGATCATAGGTTGAAGACCCTCGGCTCTAGTGCGTGTGAAAGTTAATAATAAACAAATTAAGAGAAGATGTGATGTAGGATTTGGAAGATTGGAGAAGATGAGGGTCTCGGCTTGTGACGATGAGAGAAGATGAGAGTGTACTTTGGGGTTTTTTTTTTTTTTTTTGAAAAAGGTGAGAGAGTTGAAATTAGGAAGACAATGGTGGTAGCTAGAGGGAGAAGAGCAGAAGCATTAATGCATGGAAAGAGAAGATTACTAAAATTAGTAGTACGTAGGTATATTATATTTTAAATAGGAAGTATAGTTTTTTTTTTTTTTTTATTGTCACGTGTACTGTCAGATGGCAGTGAAAAATCCTATATCCTAAGTGCTTGGACCCCAGCTTTATCATTTATACTTGGTGGCTACTGAGTACGATACAAGCAGTGCTCGATTTTCTCGTAGGTAACAATGATCAATATTCATGACATCACGTAGTTTCTTTTGCAGAAGTTATAGCAATAATTAATAGATAGTTCCTTTTGCCAATGCATTGCAACTGCCATACATTAATTAATTACTTTTTTATTATTGATAATTTTTTTGTATTAGAATAATGTTATAGACACAAATTATTTTACAATATTTTTACAAAATATTATTGTAACCAACTTTTTATTGGTCCACTATTATATCACTTTTTCATTTACCAATAATTACTCATCACATCAACAATTTGTAAAATTTTGTAAAAGAATTTGTATCTCTAATATTATTCTTTGTATTAATTGCTATGAGTAATAAATTTTAAATCCGGCATCTTTTTCTTTTTTTAGAAGCCTTTAGTAACTAGGCTTCCTTAATATTTCTAAATGGTCCAATTCCAACAATAAATAAATAATAATAATTGTCCAAATTGAAATAATCACCTCTTATTAATTACGATTCCACCTAACTATATACTTTGTTACTAAGAAAAAGTTAATGAGGTTAATTTATTTGTTACGCAATCTAATATCTGCTACTCTCTTTATTCAAGTGCATTGCTATTTAGCTTTTAATAATTTTTACAAATAACAATGAGTTTCACTTTGATAAAAAGCTACACATAAAAGCTAAAATTAAAAACCCTAGCTTATAATTCAATGTCATACAGACAAGTCTAGTAGCTTTTGAAATTTGTTAAGACTAGGCAATATTGAAGGAGATATTTTTTAAAAAAATATCCAATTTTTCTTTTATTTCTTTTTTTTTTAACAAATTCTTATAATTAAATGCATAACTTGTTCTCTTTTATTAAAAGAACAAAAATTTGAATCCCCCTTCCCCATTGTTGTAACTACAGAATTATAAAATAATAATGAAAAGTTTATAGTCATTTTTAAAGATTTCTATATTTTTTTCTTATGAGCAAGAGGTAAGTACATAAATAATAATCCTTTTAAAAATTTTCTATTATTTTTCGGTTATGAATTGGAACAAAAAGTACATAAATAATTTATTTTTTGAATTAGAATGGTAAAAAGAAAATGGACCATATAAAATTGCTAAATTGTTAAGTAGTACATATTTTTTTATTTTTTGAAAAAAATAGAAAATTAATGCTAAGATGTTACAAATCGGTCCAACCGAAATAATTTTTACAAGCCAAAAGCATATCAAAAAGTGGTTTTCAAAAAATCCATTTGAAATCCCTTTCGTGGGATTCAAAACTCT
>JARYZH020001194.1:0-36871 GCA_030021035.2 Notholithocarpus densiflorus
CACAGAAATTACCCATTTCATATTTAGCTTTTGCTTTGTTCTTTAATATTTAAATATATATATATATAATTTTGTTAAGAATAATTTTGATAACTTAGGCTGCGTTTGTTTTGGTGGTAAACGCTTTCAGGAAATCATTTTCCACCTGACCTGCATGTTTGGCAGCTACGGAAAATAGAATTTTCCGGAAAATCATTTCGTTTGACCTGTAATTTACTCCTTTGACCCGGAAATGGTTTTACACTTTCATTTTCACTTCAAACCATTTCCGGGTCGAGAGAGAGAGAGAGAGAGAGAGAGCCCAGATCACGCCTTCGACGTCGCCGGCAAACCCCGAGCTCCAGTCCGACGATTGCACGCACCAGTCTTGTCGATCGCAGCACCGCGCCGATCGCACCGCGCCGCTCGATCTCGCCTTCAATCTCGCCTCCGCTCGATCTCGCCTCCGCTCGATCTCGCCTCCGCTCGATCTCGCCTTCGACCCACCGATCTCTCTCTCTGTGTGATTTTGATTTCTTTGTGATTTGATTTCTTTGTGATTTTGATCTTCGACCCACCGATTTTGATTTCTTTGGCTGTGATTTGGTCTGTGGATTGGGATTTGGCTGTGATTTTGAAATTTTATGTAATAAAATTTGTTTGGATGCTGAGAAAATAGCTGAGAAAATGTGAAAAATTTGTAGGAAAATAGTATTTTCAGAATAGAACCAAACACATGAAAATATTTTCTACAACAATTTTCATAATGCAACCAAACACTTGAAAATATTTTCCTTTCCCGAAAATAGCATTTCCGGAAAATATTTATTTTTCGGAAAATATTTTATGGGAAAGGAAAATATTATTCGGCTTATGGATAATTTGTGAAGGCGAGAAGAGTGAAATGAAATCCATATGGATAAGTTTCGAAGGAGAGGAGAGTGAAATGAAATCAAAGTATTTCTTAAAAGAAGTGTAGTGAGTTGTGACTCCCTCAATAATGTAACATTTATTAAGCACTTATATAATTCATCATCCATCTTCCTTAACTTATATAATAATGTCAATTATCAACCAAAATTACTTAACATTTGGACTGAATGCTATTTATGTCCAATGTATTAGGCTATTAGCACTTCCTTTATCCAATTTGTCATTCTAGTGTCATTCAATTGAGTCCAAAGATTAGTACAAACAAGTATTTCAACCACAATTATCAATCATTAAATCAGAGAATAGTAACGATTAACGAAAGCAATAAAGGCACACAGATTTGATAATAAAATGAAAAATTAATAATAATAAAAATTCCAAAAGAAAAATCACCCTAAGGCATCCAACCCATAGAAAAAGCAATAACCTTAGAATACTTAACAAAACACTTCGAAGCTAAATTCTCTAGGTAGCCTCAACAAATGTTTCACTTGCCTTCCCACCACAGTGGCGCTAGAACTCTGAATTTCGTTATGATATAAAAGATATGAGTAAAAGAATCTTAACTCATTATCTTTGAGCAAATCAAAATTTTGTTGTCTTTGAGAAGCTTCTGAACTAGACTCAATGCTAACACAACTCGAATTATAAACCCATATTTGATATTTTTTAGGTACTAATATTTGCCAACTCATATGCTCATGTACTCATAGAATAAGTAAAGCCTGTAATTATACAAGTATTACAATCTTAGGGTTAGTTTAAGGATATATATACTTTACATTAGGTCCATTGTAACATAATTGTTCATATACTAGTAAAGATATAGCTTGGTAAAAAAGAAAAAGAAAAGATGTAGTTATTTAATGGCTTTTTGTCTTAGATAAAAACCGTTAATCCAAATCATGTTAATTCTTATTTCCGACTCCTTTTACTCTCTTGTGACTCTCTGTCCCTCCCAATCTCCTAAAAGCAATTTAAACATGTTATTTTTTGTTGAGTTTTCTTCTTCCTCTTCTATCACAATTTAATATTGCCAAAATCTGGCAAGAGCTCACTATATATATATTATGTGTTCAGTGGTTGCCATCAACAATATAGCTGTCTGCAAAATAACAATCAACAGCAGGAAGTATACTGGCAGAAAAGCACAGATACCAAACACCAGTTCGGTTAATTATATCATGGAACTTTGTGGATATACAAGATAAGAGGCAAAGAGGGCATAGAACCGAAGGTTATGAAAGAGCAAAAATGTTAGAAAAGGGAGTCATGGATCGCATGGCATGCCACCCTTGACCAGCTGACATTGCTTGAGAGAATAATAAACAAATCCACTGCAATAAACAAGAATTTTGAGTCCATGTTGTGAACAAAATTTCCAATTAATTTTTCTTAACCATTGACAAGTGGCTCACCTATACACGTGCATTTGGACCCACCCTGCATATTTACACACAAAAAGTCAGCCTTATAAGGATATTTCATCAGCATATCACTTTGGCCATTTTTGGGCTTATCCCTCCGCTGACATTTTGGTATACGAATATATTATATATCATCTATGAATAGTATTGCCCAATTAGCGGCTTAATACTTTATCATTTGGCCGGATTAATTAATTGTTAGTTGGCCTGGGAAAATGTAGAGTACATCTAATTTGGCTGGGGTGGAGTGGTTCAATTCTTCAATTGCAGGCCATGAGTGATCACATTATGGCTTGGATGGGGCATATGTTACTTGTCCCCTTAAACTACCACAAAACTTTGCAAAAAGTGGCAGTCCGTACCAATTTTATATACAAACCTACTCCTTTCTTTATTGAATATATTAGATGGTCAAGGCAACAAAAATATTCGTTGAAAAATTAAAATGTAATCTGATTGCAAAGTTGAAATTAGATGAGGACATGACTTTCAGAGGTTGAATAATTTGGAGACTTTTGGACGCATGTATTTCATGGCATGCCTTAAAATACTCTCTTAATTTATCTTATTATTTTCATTATCATTTCTTAAATGATGCACAGCCTGCCCTAAAATTCACACAGTTCCATTGATATAATTGGCATTACATTTGGAACAAATTCAATCAAATTGGAAAATATGGCTCAAATGAAAGAGTAGCCAAATTGGTCTCAATATCATATGATCTTAGCAATAACTTAATCCATTTCATTGCACTACGTGAAAAAAATGATTGGAAATAAAGATGTTATCATTATGATTGGCTTGTTCCTGTACTAATCAATTATGTGATTAAACTAATTCTAGGGAACAAAGAGCAGGGAAAGAAAAAGAATTGGGTGAAAAACATATTACTGGAGGAAACAAAATTTTCATATTCATTCTCATTAAAAAAAAAAAGGTTTCATATTCAATGTGAGACTCCAAATGAGACCAAGTCACCCAGGCATGTTGAATAGAGTTTGTGTTATCAACTTATTTACCATTGCTTTCTGCTACAGTAATAGAGCAAGATCTAATGCCAGCTGCACTAAACCATTCAAAGTCAAAATGAGACAGAGAGAGAGAGAGAGATGGTTGTACGTTGAAACACTCAATCTGATACCAAACTAATCTGTGCAAGATCTCTTACTTGTTGCAGATTAAAATGTAATATAAAGAATGGGGTCACATTGAAATAACCTCAATTTGATCATCATAATCCTATACTTGATTGAAAAAAAAAAAGTATACAAATTCGTAGTGTAAATGAATTTAACATCTTAAGAAATAAACTTCTCTCTGTATATACAGTATAACTTAACAAGCTTCTCAAAAAAAAAAACTTAACATTGCAAAGCCTTAAAAATCAGCTCTTTAATGATCTGATCACAGCCTCACAGCGTATTCAAAACTTAGGCAATCCTTTATATGAAGACAACTCTTAGAAAACAAAAAACAAAAACAAAAAACAAAAAAAATATAGAATTATAAAACACTACCAAAAAAAAAGAGGCTCTGTTTTACTCAATTGTGTGTAGAGTCCACCACTGAATTGTGCCCCCTAGATGGTCCGGAAGGCGGCACGGACGTCCCTCTGGGGAAGAAACCAAATATCTGGTCATGATATCGAAAACCCGTCTGGTGCTTTTCCGGGAGAGTCTTCATATGCTCCGAATTCACCGTTGATTCTCTGTGCACCATTACCATCACACCAGGTCTAGTTGCTGTGCAAGAACCAACTAGAAGGAAAACGAAAAATATAGCATGAAAAGTGTTGCATGAAACATGTTGGGATTTAGAAAGAGAAGAAGCCATTGGAGAAGTTGTTTTGGGGAGCTATATGAAAGGGTTTAAGGTATGTATCAATGTTTGTGTCTCTGTGTTATAAATGTTTTTTTACCAACACAGTGAGAGGGAGGGTTGGTCTAGACTCTAAACTTTATATAGGTGAATATGTGCATGGGGAAACAGAAAGAGTTTGGTAATTGGCATTACAAAGAGGAAGAAGAGTATGAGATTAGGAGAGTAGTGAAACACACGCAAAAGCTAACGACTATTGAATTTTAAGTGTTAACGGTTTGAAAATAAAAGAATTTGGTGCCGGCATAGACATTATACTTGGAATTTTATTTCCCTTAATTCCATTTTCTTTGTTTTAGTCAAATTGAAAAGATTTTTCCGGGCAATACTACTGCCATCACCACCGCGTTGTTGTTAAAATATTGAGACCTAGTGGCACACATGGTTGAGTACTTGGAAAATGCTATTTGGTCATGAAATATATGGTCACTTTCTTTTGCTAGAAAGTGTGTCTAGGCTTCGTAGCATTGGCTTATTAATTTTTTAAAGTTTAGGACCAAATTCATAAGCCTTCGATGTTTAATTTCCAAGGAAAATTAATTCCTTGGGAATGTGGAAATTAGTAAGAATATTCCTTGGGAGGGTTTATAATTTATAGTCGGCAAGAATGTATGGTAATGTTTGAATATGTTATATGTTGCAAATTTAAGGATCTTGGATCAAACTTGATTTATGAATCTAAGCCTTCAAATTCAAAATAATGCTATCAGATTTATGATGAGGAAACAACTTGTGGTGATCTAACTTTTTGATGTGATGGAATAGATATATCGATGGATCACATGAAAAATATTAGTCACTTCTATGATGGCTATACAAGCGTGTTATTTATGACATGGGTTGCATCAAATTTTTTTTTCTTTGTAAATGATAGGAAAAATTAGTAAACTCACGGTTTTTTTAAATAAAAGGAAAACTTGATATATGATAAGCTGAGCTGGGTATTCAGAATTCAGATTAGATTAGTGTTAGTAATCTTATAGGATGGAATATAATTTGAATAAGATTGAAATAAGTTCCCATACTTATCTGCTAGTCCTCAATAGGGTCATATTAGTGTTCAAACAATGTAATTGTCTAAATTCATATAGAAATAATAGTCTTGGGTAGTTCAATTTTATCTCGAATAAAAACCAACTTGTTTTCTAATTTTTTGAATTGTAATTTTTTAAAATGTGCATGAGTGATTGAATTCTTCATTTAAAATTTCTTTAGGAAAAAATGAAAATTGGCAGGTATCTTTTGCGTGCGAAGCTCCTATATAAAGAAAACAAGCTTCATAGGGTCCACAAATCCTTGTTTAACATTCAACTTGACACTGATAGATACGTGGATCTCAGTGTATAATCCCAGTGGTGATCACAATACTTTTTTTTGTGTTGTTTCAATAAATTTATATATTAAATCACATAAAAGTCTTCATATTATGCGTGCCGTATTGCGCTATTCATTGATTCTACCAGACCAATTAAATTCAATGGGTACCAAGTTACAGATTTCAAACTTTCAATATGATCTAAACGACTAAACTGTTTTGCTTATTTTATCTTTGAAAAAAAAAAAAAAAAACTATTTTGCTTATACCATTACGTACACAAGTATAACCAATATTCTACTACTTTTAATTTATCATAAGGGAATGAGGAAAAATATAAAGAATTAAGTGAAGGGTCTACGTCGTGGCTTTGAACGAGGATTACGTGTTGAACATGTTTCATTTGTCAATTGGTTTCGTAAGCCATATAAATATAATGATCTATTCCATGTCAAATGTCAAATCATCACAACCGTTGAAATACTAATCCATAGGGTTAGGAAATAGAAAACATTTGATTGGGCGTAGTAAGACCGACATTCGGAGCAGGTAAACGATAATGTAGGAGAACCAAGTATTATGG
This sequence comes from Notholithocarpus densiflorus, assembly GCA_030021035.2. Classification (NCBI taxonomy): domain Eukaryota; kingdom Viridiplantae; phylum Streptophyta; class Magnoliopsida; order Fagales; family Fagaceae; genus Notholithocarpus; species Notholithocarpus densiflorus. The sequence goes on from JARYZH020001194.1 coordinate 6,119, forward strand.
AGTGGGATTGTTGAATAACAAGGAAATGTCTTATGGAGGAGTTGTAATTGTAGGACTTTCTTCGTTGCTTCAAAGTCGAAAATGTGTGTTCTTTTTCTATAATGTTTTTCTTGGGAAAAAAGTCATTACTATGGTAAGCAATATACATCATTTGTATGGTTTAATTAAGAATTTGGGACAGAATTGCAAGTTCATGAGCATGAAACACAAGCTTAGTTATCTATATATGACTATATATGTGACAGTATTGTCAAGCAATGTAGCATGACTTTTTCGTGTTCAGACTGACTTGGGAATAGAGAGCGAGAGAGAGAGAGAGAGAATTTTTGTGTAGGAATTTTTGTGGGTCATGTGGTAGATGGCTGTCCTAAAGGCTAAAAAGCCAGTCCATTTCACAATGCCTGCCCTAGTCCAAATCAAAGACTGGGCTAATTTGGAGGGGCTAGTCATGCTTGCTTGTTTAGGGTATGTTACAAATAGTAGTCCTAAGCCTAATTTGTGTTTGATTGGTTCTCTATTTAAGAAAGTGATTATTTATCACAATGCCAAATATGCTAGTAGAGTTGAATATATGTCTCTTTCCTATTTTTCTGTGGCTGGTTAATTAGGTAGAGAAATCACCCTTATGTATGCGTCTTGAATTTGCTAACTACTAGCACTAGCAGGACCAGCATGAATTATAGAGTTTTTGATGAAATAATTGGTTTGGAAAGTCTGAGTTATGCTGGCTGGCCAATGCGCTTACAATTCAGAGACAACCTTCCACATCCTCCCATACTTGTCGTTAAAGAAAGAACGAAAAAAAGAAAAGAAAAAGCGTGTCTAAATCATGACTCTTAATCCAATATGCTTTGCGTATGCAAGAATTAGTACCATATGCTCTCATGTTCACACAATAAAACCCTAATAGTTATATCTTTGAGATTAGCATGGTTTATTGTACAATGAACCCTAGTAGGATTTATACAAGAGTTCTAAGAGTTTGGATTAAGTGTACATCAGCTTTACAACACAATTAGGCCTCTTTGGCCAACATACATAATAAACTTATAAATCCAAACTATTTTTAACACTTTTCCTCAAACACTCAAGGTAGAAACTTAGCGAAGTCTTGAATTTTGGATAAATCTTGTGAAGATCTCTATCTTGAGTTTGGAATTGTTGTAATATTAACGTATGGGTAATGTGATTAGTTAAGTAGTAAAGGTCTCACATAGGATACTAATGAGAAGAATAAGTGGTTAATATAATATTATTAAACTCAAGTTGATGAGCTTCAAGTGATGTTTCTATATGTTATATTAACCTTTAAATTGGAGTTTTTCTAAAGTATCATCTTCTTATCAAGTGGTATCAAAGATGGTAATTAAGCGTTTGTTGGTGGGTCCCACATTCAATGTAGTGGTATCACAGATGGTAAGCATTCATTAGTGGGTCACATAAAGTAGAATAAGGAAGACTCTCATATTATGCCACAAGTTCTAACTATTTGTGCAATATATGCTCAAGGGCCTATAGTGGTTCAAGCTTTTGTTTTCCCTGTAATTAGAGAAACTGGTCACTAACCAATGCAATGTACAAAATTCTTTTAACCAAATGTTAAAATTCTTCTCAAAAAAAAAAAAAAAAAAACAAAAAAACAAAAAACAAAAAAATGTTAACATATCTAGATTTAATTCACTAATTACAACTATTTAAAAGTTGAATTATTCTACATATTTGTTAACAGGCGCCTTTAAAGGTGCACTTAAGAATATCAAATATTTAATTATCATAGGAATGCACATTTTAAATAACAAATAATACATTTGTTTATGTAGTTGTTGTACATTGTGATAGTTGTGTGTACCTTTAATGATATTGTATTTTAATTTCTCAAAAAAAAAAAATGATATTGTATTTTATGTAGTTTAATACGTTTGAGGACTATTAAGCCAATTTCAATAAAGCATTAAAAACCCCAAATATAGACATGTAGTAATCAGGCTATAAGACATAAAAATAGGTTTTTGTATTATGACTTCAATGATTTGAGTGATATTGGTTCTTCTCTTTAATCCGTGTATAAAATTCTTTGTATATAAATATAATCATCACAAGTATACTGCATGTAATATGTATAACTTATCAATAAAAAATAAAAATAAATACAATTCGTGTGCCTACTATTTTTTTTTTTTTTTAATTCCCATCTGATTTATGGGCTACATAATGAACTTGGTTCAAAAAAAAAATTTTGTCCATTTTGTACAGGTCTAGTATATAAACTCAGTTCTCTCTTCATTTGCAATAGTTGACACAATCACGATTGAATAGAGTTTTTTTTTTTTTTTGGCTGAATAATGATTGAATAGATTTTGGCAGCTTGTTAAATTGACTATAAATAGTTCTTGTACCATTGAATCTACAGTGAGGAGCAGGACTACGGTTGGGGATAGGATAAGACTAATTCTAGTTTAGTACAATACGTACCCAGGAACGCATAATGCTTCTGTACCATCCAACCATCCTTGTTGGGAAGATTCAAAAGGTTGGGTGTGACTGTGAGGGGTTGAGAAAACATATGTAAGTTTTTTTGTGTAGCATTGCTCTTGAGCGGTTTGGCTAGAAACAAGGGCGCATACGAACAAAGTTTCTCTCTAAACTAGTTTAGAGAGAAACTCTACAAACTCCTCATATATCTCTATATTAAGTGTGAATTTTGAAAATCTAATCGTTAGATTGCATGTTCTTATTATATTCTTCATGCATGTAAAATTTCAAGAAGATCAAAGATCAATTGCTATCTCATCAAACAAATGTTAAAATTTCAAATTTTTATGATCTAAAATTGTGTATAAAAAATAAGTTTATTGATCGAATAGTAAATAATATCCAATTTGAACAAAATTTGATATGCATGTTAAGAACATAAGAAATATGAAATTCAACGGTTAGATTTTCAAAATTCACACAAAAAAAGAGATATATAAGAAGTTTGAAAAGTTTCTCTCCAAACTAGTTTGGAGTGAAACTTTGTTCGTCAACAAACTTTAATACACAAGTTGCTTTTATATATACCCTTAACCTAATTAGAATAGAAATAAATTAATACAAGTGCAAGGTATGATATACTGTTTGCTGCATGTATTGGTCCACTGAGTACTAACCAAAAAAAAGAAAAAGAAAAAGTTCCATTGTTTTTTTTTTTTTTTTTTTAAATTAGTATTTAAATTCAGTAGTTATAATAAAAAAATGGTAAATTTGAACGTTAAGGGTATGTTTGGATATCGGTTATTTGCTGAAAACTGAAAACTTATTGCTGAAAACACTGTAGTAAAATAATTTTTAAAGGTGTAAATAATACCGTGGGACCAAAAAATGTATTGGTATGCGCATTTTTGTAATTTTGGCTAGGTCGTGAACAGTGCTGGGGGACCTAGCCAAAAACGCAAACGCTGGAAACGCACACTAGCCGCTATCCAACTCACGCTAAATATCCTTACACTTTACTGTATTTGAACATTAGAGGTCTGTTTGGATACTGTTTATTGCTGAAAACTAAAAACATTATAGCAAAATAATTTTTAAATGTGTGAATAGTGTCATGAGACCCAGTTTTAAAGAAAAATTTGCATAAATTAATGACTTGCGAGTTCCATGAATAGTGCACGAGACCCACAAAAAAGGCCAGACGCACCATCAAAAGAATTTCAACAACATCCAAACGCTCACTAGATATTGCTATTTTTATTTTTTTTATTTTTTTTGTGAAATAAAGAACTAAAATTTTGATCTCTCCTTATTACTTTCACTAGTTGTGAGTAAAAAATAGTGTATAAACCCAAACGAAGCTAGAACTAATATTCTAACAAGACCACCATGACCATCCAACTTTTGTATGATCCCAAACGAAGCTAGAATTGATTAAGAAATTTATTCAGAAAATCCAATAGATATAGAGATGATAAAAAAGTCAAACTCGCTGACTCTGGTGTAGCTGTAAAAAGTTTAAAAAATTAAAGTCAAATACTTTTATTTTTAATGTGTTAAACGAATTATCATAATAAAGTATAATGGAAGGGCTACCGCGTGATGACCAGACTAAACAGCTCACACCTAAAATATATTATCTATTATATCGTTATAATTGTCGGTGTTTTTTTTTTTCTTAACAGAAGAGTTTTGCTTCTTCAATCTTCAACTGATAATTTAATTTTGTTTTATAAAGTGACATTACATAGAATTATATAAATAAGTGACATTTTTAATGCCAGAAAGGTACGTATTAGCTGGAGTACAAGTCTAAAGTCCTTATCCGAAGTATAAGTGACATTTAATGTTCTGAAAATCTAATGGAAACAAGGTATAAATTCAACTTCAGATTATATATATATATATTTCACAATTCACCCAAAAAAACAGGGACTAAATTCTGACAATAGTTGCTTAAAAATAATAAGCAAACAAGCTAACTTATTTTTCTGTATCCGGTTAACGGGTATCTTTATGATATTTGTTAATGCGTTTTAAGAAAGTTTTAAACTTTTAATATCATTTTAATAGAAAATATAAAAAATTAAAAAAAAAAGTTTTTCTTTTCTTTTCTTATAAAATACATCTAAAAATATTTCCTAAAAGAACATTTATATCCAATATCTTCAAACTATTCTATTTTATCATCTTGAAAGTTACTTTATCTATTATACCGTACCATTTTACAATACACCCAACATCCTAACTTTTATTTTACAATAAAACACATTAAAATAATATAAATTATACAATAAAATTATAAACAAATTATCTATCTCTCCTCTCTCTCTAATTTTTGTCCCGGCCTCTTTGTCGCTCTCTCAACAACCAAACAACCCAAGCACCACTATGCCTCCACCATGCCCACCACACCACCACTGCCCACCAAAATCCCACCAGAACCAAAAACCCCCCCAAAAAAAAAAAAACAAAACCAAAACAAAACCCACCAAAAACCAAGCAAACCCATAGCAAAAACAACCAAACAACCCACTGCCCACCACGCCAATCCAACCAACCAATCCAAATCCAACCCAAACCCCATCAGAATCCAAAACACCAACCCATAGGAATCCAAAATCCAACCCATCCAAACCCAAAAGGCAAAAATTAATAGCAAAAAATCAAACAACCCAATCAGAATCCAGCGTGCCCACGCCGATCTCGCCACGCCGTGACCACGCCAATCTCCGCCACGCCAATCTCCGCCACGTCGTGACCACTCCGTATCCAACCCAGCTGCAGTGGCTAACTTTGAACGAGAGAGAGAGAGATGTGAGAGAGGGAGTGAGAAGTGAGGAGTGAAGAAAGAGAGAGAATCAGAGAAAAAAAATAAAAAGAAAAGAAGAAGTATATGGTTGACAGAGTGAGAGAAAAGAGAATTTAATATTATGCCATTTACTATAGCACTATTGTAAAAAATTTTACAAGTACAAGACCGGGTAATGGGCTTGTTTTATGCTTTGATGCTAAAATTCCCCTACATATACCATTTGCAAGACCCAATGCCAATGCTAATATCATTTGCAAGACCCAATGCCAATGCTAATACCCTTTAGGAAATGTTTTTAAGAACATTTTCTAGAAAAAGAAAAAAGTAATTTTTTTATTATAAGTTTTTATATTTTTTTTATGAAATTTGTATCAAAATTTTCCTAAAATAGTCTATTAACACATGTCTTAATTAAGGGCATCCGTTAATATGATTTTTCTTTTCTTTTCTTGTGAATTTCTCTCTTTGGTTGTCCAAGTGCAATGCTAGCTATGAGCTGAAAGCCTACAACTTTAATTAATGTTGTTCTTGTTACATTGTTATTTGTAATAACACACATACACATCATTTTAGTGCTTCTACTAGGTCAAATTGTCTTTCCAATTCGGTAGAACAAAAATAACTCAATCATTTCTTAGATTCGAAACAGAATCCCTGGTAAACAGCAAAAAAAAGAAAGGAACATTCAATTTTCTTTAGTTTTAAACAAGTGAATGAAAGTAGCTAAGCTAGACTTTAAAAGTGTGTAACAAGTGGTTGAAGTGCAAGGATCACATTCGATTTACTTTCCTAGAAACCAGGGCACTTTGATTGGAAAAAACTTAGGTGTTTTGGGAGTAATGCTCCCTTCTCTCACATGGATAAACCTTACGCGTGGAACTCATTATAAGACCCACCCCTCGTATGAGAGAAAAAAACATTACTTTCAGAGTATGTAAGAATTACCCCCACTTTGATTACCTAAGAACGAAGTAAAGAAACCAACCTAGCTAGAACATAGAGATGAGAAAAGAGATTAGCTGACAAAAGTTTTGAATATTGTCTAACTTTTATCTGAACCCTAGCCTCATCATCATCATCATCTTCCAACACAATGTTCATAAAGCACTGAACACAAGCTACAAGCCTAGCCATACTTATTCCGAGGTACACGCAAAGGGTTACACTTAGGCTACACCTACACGCTATGTCTAAGGTCAAGTTATCCATATTTCACTTTCAAAAGTCATTCAACTGCCGCGCTTTGAAAAATCAATATAGGAAATCTATAATATATACCACAGCATAGATTCCAACTTTCCAAATTGGTTGGCTTGTTTTGTCAACGAAAAACCTATTTAAATTAATTTAAGAACATTAATTTTTTTTTTCTCATAAATTTTTTTTTAATTGAATTTTTAACCAGTGTCCTAAGGCACTCGTTAGCATTTCTCTTATTTTAATTTAAAAATCAGATTCCACAAAATTATTCATTTTTTTTCACTATAATTGAGGTAGTTTGTCGTGCATAATAATAAGGGGTACCCATTAACAAAAAAATTCTATATTGATTAATTCATGTAAAAGTGATATTTCATTAACAATTTATTGTCTTATGAAGAAATGTGAAAAATTCTACGCATCTAATATTACTACTTTGCTATTCGGAAACTTGTAACTAAGAGTTCTAGACTTACAATAGTAAACTGTCCTTGGAGAAGTTCTTAAAAGATTTATCAAGAAAATGTAAATGTTATATATTAAAGTATTTAATTTAACAAAAAGTTTGAACAACAGAGTTAATAGTATATTGTAATTATTTCTTAAAAAAAAGTATTTAATCCAACAAAGGTCACTTGGACATGATTCCAATTATTATCAATAAACAATGTTACATTGCCAAATTTTCTGTTCATGACAAGGGGCAAATCATCTTGTTTATAAGCGAACTGGCTGGCATTTGGCAAATGTACAATGGGAGAAACTAGGAAGACTCATATGGTATAGAAAAGAATACCTTATCTTAAATTCTTGACTGCAGGTTGGTGCACCGGTGAGTCTTCTTCAACCTTGATCTCATTCTCACCTAATTCTTAAAATTATTAACCAGAAGATGGGTCATACAATCGAATATAAAAAGCGTTTTTTTTTTTTCCCTTTTTTTTTCTTCAAGTTATTGAATTTGACTAACTATTATAATTTCATGAATCTAGCTTTTGTGATCGTGTGAGAGTGTCCTACTTACCATTTTATTGCTCCCAAAGTGTGTCTAATTCATAAAACTATATTAGTATACAAGAAGCCAACAATATAGCAACATTTTAATCATGAAATTTTGAGGCCGATTATGAGGGCAATGTAACAATGATAGTCAAGTAAATGTGTAGGAATGGATCTTACCCGAGTTGAGTGACGAGGTGGAATGTCTTGTGCAAGATCTTCAGGCGGAACAGGAGTAGGGGACCCAAGCTCAGGGTTGGGTAGTTCGTCTTCGACCTGTTCATCTTCGACCTGTTCATTAAAGGGTGAACTAGTATGAATTTTCAACAATCTATTTAGGGTTAATTATATGTATTTTTCTCTGCCATAAAAACCACTTGAATTAGGCATAAAGTGTATTATACATATAGCACAATACTTTTTTTTTTTTTTTTTCCATTCCAATATTATTATTGTATGTTCTCCACATTTGAAATTTTACACTTTCTATACTGAACTATTTAGTTTATGATTACAAAATTTAAGAGATTAGTTCAATTTTTTTCCTTTAGTATACTAGTTTTTAAATAGTTTATTCCTTCTTCTTTTTTTCCCTAAATTTAGGCAGTTTATTCTATTTTGGCTAAGTTAATGTGGATAATGAAAATAAAGATAAGTATACCATATGTCTTGTCATTTTTTGGTGTGATGCATCTAAATATGAATGATAAATTATATAAAATAAGATTAGGAAAAGACATAATGATAGAATTTAATTAAGTAGGTATACCAATGGCAAGTTTTTATTGGTAAAATGGTAAAGAAAATTTGAATTGTCTACTTTAAGCATTGTAACTTCCCTTCATCTTTTTCCTTTTCAGAATAATATATCAATTCACTATGCAATTCACACCTATATCTATATATATCTAAAAGCTGAAGCGTAGCATTTATAGTTGCTACGCTCCTATTGAGCCACATCAGCAACCATATCATCTACCTATTTCCAACCATTTCTCTCCACTATTTCAAACTATAATGTCCCTTTTACCTTTTCATCTCTCCACTACTCTCAACCTTAATGTCACTCTTCATCTATCCATTCATCTTCCTTTTATTTTGGCTCTTCTTATCTCCATTTTATTACTATAAATATGTGATTCTTTCTCTCATTCTATACATATTTTCCCACATGAAAATGGTTATTACTCTCTCTCTCTCTCTCTCATGTTTTATTTTTATGTGAATTTTTATTTTTTGTATCTCTACTTTAGATTGATGAATTTATGTGTTCTTTAGAATTCTACTTTAGGTTGATACAATTTGGTTTTGTGTTTTGAGTTTTTAAGTTATTATCTTTTTTCTTTTTTATTGTTAAATGTTATCCTATTGCATATAAAGATAGTTTACAAGAATGTAATGTTATTCTATTATATAGCATGACTTGGATACTTTGGTGTTTGACTCATAACTATATATTTTTATTTTGATGCTTCTTCTTCTCATTTTATTTTCTATTTATCTCCCAAAAAAGGTAATTATTCTCTCTCTCTCTCTCTCTCTATATATATATATAATTTATTCTTTTTTGCAACTTTACTTTAGGTTAATGAATCATTATTTTTTTTTATAATACTATTTTGGGTTAATATGATTTGGTAGTGTGTGTGTGTGTGTGTGTGTTTTTTTTTTTTTTTTAATTTTTAGTTTTCCATCACAAGTCTTCTCTCTTCCTCTTATAAATTTTGTTTGATTTTTTTTGACATAATACTTAGTTATTTTGTAAGTGAGATTTTGAATTTATATCAAAATACAATATTGGCTATGAATTTAAGTGTCTATCAACTATTAAAACCACCCAAGATGAATATGTATAGACAATATTTTTGTTTTAATTTTTCATTGATTTATTATTTAGTCATAACATCAAAAAGAAAATAGATGAATATGTAACGTCAAAACTGCCTAAAATGAATTTGTAAAGCTAATATATTTATATATTTAATATTGTCAAAAAATTAAAAGTAAAAAATAGATAATAAAAAGAATAATGATGTGGCCAATGATGTGGTAGATGAGAAGGCTGAATAGGAGCGTAGCAACAATAAATACAATACGAAAGTCCAGTTAAAGGCAATTAAATCTTAATAAGTGAAAGTGTATGTAGTCAATTTTTTTTTTTTTGTTAGATCACGTTCTCTTTACGTTGTTGTTGTTATTGTTTTTTTTTTTTTTTTTTGAGGAAATTCTCTTTATGTTGTTATATAAATTATTTTCTTTCATTTCAATAGGTGAAGTGTTCAATTTTAGAAATAAAGTCTATTTTTTTTTTCTACATATTATTTTAAATATTAAATTTATAATATGGTACAATCTCCTAGGAATTTTTGAGAAATATGCAGTTCCATCTTATGTATCTATATTAGTAAACAAAACTCAACCAATAGTTCGAAGTTACTCATACGATACGAAAAATTATAAATATGATAATCTCTTTTAAGAGAATGAAAATTTTGAATGATATATTTGAAATTTAAACAATTTAGTTGTATAGGAAAAAAAAAATAAGAAAATATAATGCACAATAACATAATTTAGCAAAATATGGACTGCCTAAAAAATGAATATATAATATCAATAAAAAAAATCCAAATAATAAAACAATGATATATTTTTTGGGATAGATAAATGAAAAATAATTTTAGAAATTATTTAATTTTTTGAGAAAAAAAATTATTTTCCACAGAATTTAAAGAACAAATTATATATTATACTGTAACTATAAAATAATTATCAATTTTCACGCATTGCGTGGATTTGCGACTAGTTTCCATAATTATGAATAGCCATAAATATTGGTACTGCAGAAAAGAGTTAGAAAACAAGACAAGAGGAAGAAAGATGAAATTGCTGTCACATACTTACATCTAAAAGGTAATCTTCTAGAGGTCGAGAATTTCTGTCAATTAAGACACAACTATAGGAAACAATTTAAGAATAGACCTATCAACATCTCTACTAGAGAAACCCACCAAATCCCAGCACTAATACCATAGCTTGTAAACCCCAAAGAGGCCACAAATTGGGAATTTTGATTCATGTTCCCATTAGCCAACTCGGTTCTTAAGTCGGGTTCAAGCAATGTGACCTGTTTCTGGCATGGTTTTACCCCATGTGGAACATGGCTAGCTGACACTAACCCAACCGGGTAACAAAGGTTTGGGTTGTTCCAAGCCCCAAACCGCCTTCCCACTTTCCTATAAAAATCATCAGCAAAATTAAGTTCTCCAGTCAGATTGTTCGCATTTAGGTAGAGTGCACTAACACAAGGTAGAGTAGTTAGCTTTGGAGACAGCTTTCCTGTAAGGTTATTGTCACTGAGACCCAAAAATCTCAATCTCTTTAATTTTGATATGGACTCAGGAATCTCCCCTGTCAACCCAATATTGGAGAGGTCCAAAATGACCAAGTTATGTAAGTTATGCCACTCTAGGCTCATTAGGTCTCCACCTATTGGGTTGTTAGACAAGACCAACTCTTCTAAGGAACTCATTCCTTGAAATGACTTGGTCAACCCCCCTGAAATTTTGTTGTTTCTGAGGTCCAAAAGGGTCAGATTCTTCAAGTTACTAATCTCACTTGGAAGCATCCCTTCCAATTGATTGTTGCTCAAGTCAAGCTTCAAAAGTGAGGTCAACCCTCCAAGAGTCAATGGCAAAGGCCCAGATAGTGTATTCCTACTTAAATCATATATTAGTAGGTCATTCAACCCACCAAATCTATCAGGAATCCAACCAACAAATCTGTTCCCAGCAAGAACTAGACGCTTCAAGTTGATCAAGTTGCCAATATTTGTTGGTATATTGCCAGTTAATCCATTTTCTAGTAGCACTAATGATTTGAGCTTCACAAGGGCACCAAAGCTGATAGGAATTTTTCCAATGAGACCAGGGTTTGATCTGAACTCTAATGATTCTAAGCTGCCACCAAGTTTGTCCCAGCTATTGGATGGAATGGCAATGGGATGCCTCTTGGGTGAAACAAAGCATTTGAAGAATGAAAGAGTTTTGAGGTGCTTAAGCTCAAACATTTGTGGTCTGAATTCCAAATTTTTGGCACAACCAAGAGAGTTGTCATGAATGGGCCCAATATTCAAGGTAGTAACATACCAAAGCCCATCAAACAAATCACAAGAAACCCCCTGTAGAAGAATATAAGAAAATGTATCAAACAAAATTGTGAAGCCTGAGACTGCAATTACACAAATCTAAAATATACCACATGAAAATTGACCTTACGGTTGAATGGTAATGGCTACAATGATTTAGTCATGATGGCTAAATCATATGATTATATATTTATTTATTTGGTAAAGAAGAATGCATAAGATTGTTGTGAAAAATAATTGGTTTCCCGAGCCTCAAAGTTTGTCATTTTGTGAGAAAAAATTCACTAAAATTTAGCTTTAGGATGTAAGTCGAAAACTAAAAGGCTTTAAACCTTCCAATTCCATGTTCCATTTTTAGCTTTCGTACTGAATGATGATAAGTTCTCACTTCTCAATGAGTTTGTAGGCTAAAGACATGTCCCCCAACTAACAATGAGTAATCAGATGGCAAATGATTGAAGTGTATCTGTGAAATCATTTTTAAAGTTTTCAAAATTCCATGTCTTATTTGCGAAAGCTTACTAATCATCCCAAAGTGTAAGTGTATAATTGAAAAAAGTGTGCTAGTTATAATGATGATAACGATGACAACAATAATAATGATGGCCACCATGATGAGCTTTTAAGGTGTCTATAATGGTTTTATTTTTTTATTTGGGTACCAAAAGAAATCAATGATCACTCTTTAGTGTTTTCAATAAAGAATGGTGAATGTTATCCCATACTAGTTACACTTTAATGTCAAAGAAAATCATTTATTTTTATGACACAACAAGAATACCATTTTGATCAGTATCCTAGAGTAATAGCGAACAGAAAAATATAGATAAACTTTTGAATGAACAGCTGAAGCGATCATTATAAATATTATATTCAAAGTACAAGAGAAGGAAATGATTCTTTCTATCCGAAAGAGATTTTTTTTTATGGTTTAAATTATATACGGAGTATTATAAATTTAAAGGTATACGTAGTGACATGAAATAGATAAGTCTATAGAATAGTGCCTGTGGTTCCTCAAAAAAATAGAATAGTACCTGTATAGGAGTCCAGCCACAAGGATCTGGATATAGACTAGAGCCATTCCACCAATTACCCACAAAGCCCTGTACAGCAGAGTAAAGAGCTTCCTTTTCTGTTTTCTCCATTGGAGCTACATCAATGTCTTCATGTCCACAGCACCATGCAACCAAACAGAAGACGAAGACAGCAAAAATAGCATTACTGAAAGTAATGAAGCTCTTCATGGATACTTATGCAGAAGAAAGCAAGGGAAACCTTAAAGGAAGAAGCTTGGCTTCAATTTAAACGACCATTCTAGCAATTCTATAACAAGGGCCTTTCACTTTTTATCCATAGAAACAAAGTGGGATATTTTTGGCGTCATACAGTTCATGATGTGAAATATAGGATAAGAAATAGACCCAGAAGAACAATATAACATAGAACTCAATCAGTCCAACATATATGGCACCCTTCAGAATACTTTAGAAAACCCAGACATAAATGAGTGAGAAAGATCCAAACACATGTTGAAGGAAGAAAGTTAAAGAAGGAAAAGCAGAAGTAAAGTAAGAAATCTGAGGTATTTCTTCCTTTGTGTTAAAGGAAAAGCTAAGGAAGTTGTTATGTAGCAGAAGGGACCCAAGATCCAGCACAGATTTCCAAGATCAAAGTATTAATGGTAATGACAATAATATAATGTGACAGAGGTGTAATTGAAGGGCTTGATAGTGAAAGCGAAAGGTGGGGAAAGTAGGGTTGCTCTTAATACTGCTCTGTGCTTTGGACCCTTTATGATTCAGTTATCAGACATTAACTATTACTATTCATTAAAGTGTCATTATTAATGTAACAGGATCCTAAAGATATGGTTAAAGAGTAGTTGAAGAAATGGTTAAGGTTGTGGGGGGGATCAGTTAGGGTAAAAGGACTTTTTATTTTTTCTGGTTTTAGGGTTTGGAAGGTGTTGGGGGGCCATTATATATTGTCCATGCAAAAGAGAGAGTGCATGTAAATGCATGCAAGACAAAATAGGGTTTTTATCCCTTGCTTTCTTGTTCTCTCTTTTTGGGCTTTTGAATGATTAACCGTTCTCTGAAACAGAGAAGAAAAGACAAGAGGGCAGTGAGGTTATGTTATGAAAGTGGGACAGTACTGCTCTGCTCAGCATTACACTGCACTGCTCTGCTTGCCTGCAAAATGGGCATGGAGTTGGGCTGGCAGCTTGGCAGTGCTAATGGGCCATAGAGGTTGATTTTTCTTCTTCTTCTTTTTCTGTTTTAAATTTATGGGACATAAATGATAGCAATAATTTTCTTTTTCTTTTACTTTTGGATTTGAGATTGTAATAAGTTCACACCTGCCAAAACAGTGATGTGCTGTCTTATTGTAAAACTTTAAAAAAAAAATATTTTGGATATTTGATGAGAAAGTATATAATACAAGAAACTAGTACTAAATCGTTCATATAACAAATTAAATAATAAATATTATACGAGAAATTGGTATATATAACTTCCTTACTTAGGTGCTTCCTTAGATGTTGTACCCTAGCTATGTCATTCAATTAGATTTTATTATGTGGTTATATCAACTAATGAACCATACAATTGAATTGATTTTTTTTTTTTAAATATAACAATTAATATTTTTGCTATATTGGTCAATATAAGTATGTGACTGAATTTAATTGGAGAAACGTACCGCACCACACTTAATGACCTATACTTAAACTTTTACTCTAAAATTAAAATACATAACCTTTCAATCATTAGGTTATATGAATTACTTTGTCTAACTGTTAAAAATGGTATTTTTATTTTCCTTTTTTTACTATTGGCAGTCCATTCATTACAACAAAAAAAATCGTTACAATAACATCGAAGTTATTGCAATAATTTATGCGAAGTGTTGCAATAAAATTTGAGGTAATAAGTTTGTACTACAAAAATTTTTTGTTGCAATAAACCTTAAATATTTTAATGAAAATTTTGATGTAATAATATATTTATATTGCAATAAAAAATTTATTACTTCGAATATCTTGTAGCAATAGGCTATTATTTCATGAATTTTATTACAATAGATTGTAAAGAATTGACAAAAATAATTTGGGTTCAAATTATTGCAACGGTATATTTATTGTAATAGTTATTTTTTTCATATTTTTTCTTACAATATATTGTAAAATAATTGGAATTAGATCATTGTAATAATATATTCATTGCAACTTCATGTTTGTCATTGTAATAGATTGTAAAATAATTGATATTTTAGTTATTGCAATGTTAAATTTGTTGCAATAAGCCATCTCTTTGAAATTTCTATTACAATATGCAAAATATATAATTGGTATCAAGTTATTACAATGGTTTCTTCAATTTAAGTTATTAAAAAAAATTGATTTCTTCAATTTAAGTTATTGCAAAAAAATTTCTAAATTCAATTTAGTATTAAAATCTCTATTGCAACTGAAAATTATAAATTAATACAACTAATTATTATTAATGTAATAATTTACTATTTTTAAGTTACTATTGCAATGACTTTTAATTTTTAAATGTGATATTATGTCTAATACCACTATACTAATTTTGTTGTATTAACACTTGATGTAATATAATTATTTTGGTGTAGTGATTGTTCTGTCTTCTATACAAAAAAATCAAAGCCTCTTATCTTACCTATGATTTTTCCAGTACGTTTGCCTACTTAAGATGGTCCCAACGTAAATCAATTTTGAAGCTTAGATGGGACCAACAAGCTGAATAAGTTCAATCAGATGAGTCACTCCTACAGTTCTTTTTGGTTGGATAAACGAATATAAACAACCTAAATCTATATATACCACCAAAGGCTAGAGGTATTGGTAATTGGTAGAGTGATTATGACCTGACCAAAGTTTCATTTTTACTCCAAACATGTTAGGTTGCATGTTCGTTATAAGATCCAACTTTCCATGCCCTTTCTACAAAAATAAAAAAAATAAAAAAATTCGATGCCCTCAACATAGAAAACCCTTTCAGGGAGAGTTATAACTTATAAAGGAGTGAGAAGAATCACAAAAAAGTTGAAAAGCAACAGGAAATGATTTTGGAGCTTTCGAAGTTTGTACTTTGTTTGGACCACGATGCATCGGTTGATAAGAATGCATGGCCCGCGCTGCACTTAATTTCCTTCACAGGCCTAGCATAGGCTGACAAGTCATTTTCTACCTTACCTTTTTTTTTTATTTTTTGATAGAGAGAGAGTAATGAAATAGTGCTTTCATACGTAAACATTTAACTTGATTTTTTTTACTATTTTATTGTCCCAAACTTGTTTCGTTTCTAAGGATGTGTTTCGTTCATGTAAAATATTTTCTGGAAAATAAATATTTTATGAAAATGCTATTTTCGGGAAATAAAATATTTTCAAGTGTTTGGTTGCATTTCAAAAAATGTTTTGGAAAATATTTTTTAGTGTTTGGTTGTGTTGCTGAAAATAATATAGAAAACACATTTTCTTCTTATTCCTCACATTTTCTCACATTTTCTCAGCTTACAAACAAATATATAATACCATTTCTCAATAGATAAACACAGAAACAAAACCCAACCAAAAAAAATTCATCAAATCTGATCAAATCCAGTTAAATTCATCAAAACCCAACCATTTCTCAATTGCGATCTGGGTGCGATTCGAAGTTGAAGTCGAACGGCGAAGTTGAAGGGTGTGAAGTCGAAGGGCACTGGGCTTTGGGTTCGTGGCGTGATCTGGGTGCGATCTCTCTCTCTCTTTGCGCGTGAGTCCGGACTGAGAAATGAAGTGATGAGAGGGTGGATCGAACTAAGAAATGAGGGTGAATCGGACTGAGAAATTTTGGGGATCGGACTGAGAAATGAGCGGATCGGACTGAGAAATGGAAAAGGGAAACTCACCATGCGTGGAGAGGATCGACTGTGTGAGGGAGATGGGCTTGAGCGTTTGGCGTGAGGGAGATGGTGGAGCTCAGTGTGTGGATCGGAGCTTGGAGCTCGGTGTGTGGATCGGAGCTTGGAGAGCTCTTGCTGTATCGAGTGCGTGTGAGAGAGCTCAGACGGAAAATGTTTGAAGTGAAAATGAGAACTAAAATGGTTTTCCGCCCCACATCACTTATTTTACGGTCAACACTGAAAATATTTTCAGTTTGACCCAATTTTCCGGACCAACCAAACAGCCTATTTTACGGAAAAACATTTCTAAATTTAGTTTGAAGTCAAAACAAACGGAGCCTCATATTAGTGTTTTATATATATATTTTTCATTAAATCAGGAAAAAAAATTCTAATGCATACTTCTAGTCCTTTTGGTTGGGTGCAAAAGGATGAAAATGAAAGTTTTCTCTTATATGGTATGATGAAAATGAGGGGAATGGAAATGGGGATGGATGGAGTTTTCCACTCAAGGTCCATCAAAAACCATCTTCCCAAGTCCCAAATTGGGAGGAAAAGTAGAGGAGAAAATATTTGTTACATAGAATTTATTATTTTACTTATTTTAATTACAATTTTTTCTATTCTCTGTTAATACAATAAGAGTATAACAATAAGTTTATTCAGATCAACTCAGTCCGTTGCTATAATTATTTACTCCCTGTTTCTGCATGCATAATAGTTTCTTTATATGTAGGGAAAACCACATCATATATTTCTTTTTTATTTTAACCAACATCACATATTCACATATATATTTCATTCTTATAAATAGATGTTTGTGTTATAGTTTAAGTTTAAGTCTTCCAGAAAAAAAAAAAAAAAAAAAAAAAAAAAAAACTCTACAAAAACACACACACACGAGGGAAAAGTGAAATATTTTGTATTGGTCAACTTTTTTATTATTTTTACATTTTCAATCTTATCACTTTGAAGAAATTATACAATCCTCACTCTGTTATCCTCCCAACCAAACAAACTTTAATCTTTTAATTCTCTGGTGTAGTTATCATTAAAAAAAATAATAATAAACCTTCAAAGTAGCTTGATCAATTTATATGTTGCTAATTGCCACGAAAGTTGGAAATTTCAAGAAATGGAGTCAAATTTTCCACTGTATTAATAGGATCGAGTTAGTTGAACCCTTGGGGCAACCAGCCAATTTAAATTACACTAGGTTAAAATCTCTTAACCATTTGGGCCAAGAAGAAGGATTGAAACTTGTATTATAACCCTCCTCTTTTTTTCTTTTTTTCTTTTTTCTTTTTTAACGGTGAAACTTGTATAACTAATAAGAAAGGAATAGATTCATTAGTTAGTAAAATCTATTGATGTTATACTTATACTATACATTTAAAATCAAATATTTCATTCATAAAATTGGGATTTTTTTTTTGCCATTTAACACCATTTTAGGAACAATTTCATTAGTTAGCAAATTTTCGAAACTATTTAGGAAACTAACATCTCAAATCTAAAAGACTCGAGTTCAAGATAAAAATCGAGCCTTACACACTCAAGTTCCAACGTGAAAATCGAGTCTCTGGAACTCAGGTTCCATAGAACTGTAAGAACAGAATGAAGAAGCGTACAAGGTGAAGAACCAAGTGAAGGGGTGAAGAACAGAGTGAAGAACAAGGAGTGAAGAAGAAGAAGAAGAAGGAAGATCAAGATCTAACCAAAGAAGTGTTGAGGTACAAATTTTCGGGCCTTAGTTTCATTGGCCCACTCACAAAAATGCCCACACAAGCCCAAAAATTATTTTGAGCCCACATAAACATCTCCCACATATTACTCAAATATTCCCTATGTCATTGGGCTCCCACAAATATTTCCTATATAAAACCCCATTAATTACCTTGGGCCGTCTCACAAATATTACCTATTATATCCCACATATTATCCAACTTGGGTTTCCCACAAAAAATACTCACCATGTTACTACTAAAATTGGGCCACAAAATTATGCTATCTCCACAAAAAAAAAAAAAAAAAAAAAAAAAAAAACCAAAATCATTTAACTTGTGGGCAAAGCCCAAAAGCCCAACAAAACCTTCTTGCAAAGCCCGCTACGATGCGGCATCTCTAAAAGTCCACTACGATGCGGCACCTCTAAAAGCCAAATACGATGTGGCATCTCTAAAGCTCGTTACGATGCGGCAATATCTTTACAAAATCCTACAAAGCCCAAATGCTAATTTGGCATCTATTTTCATAAAGCCCAAATGTTAATTTGACACTTATTTTACAAAGCCCAAATGTTAATTTGGCAACCATTTCATAAAAGCCCAAATGCTATTTTGGCAACCATTTCATAAAAGCCCAAATGCTATTTTGGCACATATTTACAAAATCAAGTATTATTTTAACACTTGTTTTACATATACTAAGTCCCCAACTCATGGGAAGAAAGAATTACTCATCTCTCGAAAAAATATTTCTTTCACAAAATTTATGGGAACTATGCTTATTTTTCCATAATTAACTAACTACAAAAGCCCATGAATATCACCCATGGCAAAACTCTTCATTTTGTAGTGATAACCAAGCCCAAAGGAGCTCAACTACAAAGCCCAGCTGAGCCGGCCCAACTCACACACAAATCCTAGCAGCTGGGGATCACGTGAGCTAACCAGCCAAATTTCAGCAACAACTGAACAGCTAGAACCCATTCCCATCAAGTCCCAACTTGTCCAATCAGATCAGAAGAGGACACGTGTCCCTCAGGGGTTGAACCCTTCCTTCACAAGCTGAAATTCCATTATTTCTCATATGACATAAAGCTGAAAGTGATGTGACAGAAAGTTGGGAAGCTTCAGCCAGCTGTCCCTTCTTTCTTCTCCAACCCATCTGGTCAAGAGCCAAAAGCAGCCATGACCTGGCCATTAAAGCTCCTGAAACAACATGAAATTAGCTCATTTTCATACTAAAAACGTGTATTCTCTGGTTCATGGACCAAGCACATGAACCCCAAATGGGGAAACTTTGGGAAATGTGGTTTGGAGGGCACCAAAGGAATCCCAGTAGAGTTCCCAGCAAGGGCTCCAAGATTGACACCTGGCTTGGGGTGATACAATCTACCCTAGGGAGCTCTGATTCTAGTAGCAGCATAACCAAAATCATTAGCCTAATGCATGCTCTAATCCCATCAACCAAGGCCAATCAGCATTTAATGCTAAGTCAGAATCCCAGCTGTTATTACCCAAAACAGCAAGAACCTTCTAAAAGTTGAGCTTCCACTCTTAGCTAAAATCCTAGGAACGATTCTCTAAGGATTTTCTAGAGATTGAGGAAGATTTAGCAAAGATTATTTGCTAATTACCCCCTAAAACTCAACTATAAATGGAAACTCTCCATTAACACTTAAGGGGGGACCAATATACACTAAGATACACACCAAGAAAGGACTCTTCCTTAACCTCTATGTAAAAAGCCTTCTCTAAGCTCTAAAAAAGTCGCCGAGTTCTTAGTTTCAAGCTTAGAAACTAAGTTCCCCAACTCCTAGCTCACAAGCACTCCTCATAGCTCTACTCATAAACACTTATCTACCCCCAGCAGTTTTACTGTACACGTTCTCTCTCACTACTCATACAACTTGAAATATCCCTCATTACTCACTATATTCATGAGCATGTCTTGGCACCATAAGACTCTTCCCTAGAGCTAACAGATGATGAGTCTAAAAATGTAGATATTTTCCTTAATCTGTGAAATAGCTAACGGCTGGAGGTTTACCCTGTTTTATCTTACTTTTTTGCTGGGACATTTTACCGCTGGGCTGTTTTCTGCGGAAACATCTTACCGTTGGGCTATCTTCTACAGAAATATTTTACCGCTGGGCTATTTTCTGCAGAAACATTTTCCTGCTGGGCCATTTCTTATAGTATGCTTTTTAACCATGCTGATGTGTCTGTTGTAGAGATTGTTTATGGGTCATTCTTGTCAACCTCAATTTAAGCCCAAGGCATAAAATACAGTGAATTCTTTGGATCTTCATTGATAGCTTTTGGGCCATGCATCAAGCCTATCGTCGAGTTTTGGTTTAGACCTCCAACCCATTATAAATCTTATTTATTGGAAGGAAAACTTTTTCGCCTCCGACAAGAAGAAGAACAACCAAACCCATTTCTTAGAAACCCAAACCAAAAAAAAAAAAACCCATTCTTCGCACCCAAATTAAACACAACCCCATGGTAGTTTCAATCACGGCTTGGGTTTGATTTTATTGTTTTTCTAGTTTCGTTGTCACAAAAGCCCCAAATTTTCTCAATAGAACTAAATCAAAAATTGACCATGAGTTTTAAGATGAAGCATGCGTTGCTGGGTTTTGATGCCTCTCCGTTAATCTTCCTTTTTGTTGAGCTTAAATGTTTGAAGATGTTTATTTCTCAATCAAGGAGTAGTGAAGAAGAAGGGTACATGTTGCTGCATTTTTCTTTGCTTTTCCTCTTTGTATCCTTTTTTGCTGGTTGTCGGGGGTGAAAAAGTTTTCCTTCCGACAAATAAGATTTATAATGGGTTGGAGGTCTAAATCGAAACTTGACGATGGGCTTGATACACGACCCAAAGGCTATCAGTGAAGATCCAAAGAATTCACTGTATTTTATGCCTTGGGCTTAAGTTGAGGCTAACAAGAATGACTCATAAACAATCCCTACAGCAGACACATCAACATGGTCAGAAAGCATACTGTAAGAAATGGCCCAGCACGAAAATGTTTCTACAGAAAATAGCCTAGCGGTAAAATATTTCTGTAGAAGATAGCCTAGCGTAAAAACAGCCCAGCGGTAAAGTGTCCCAGCGAAAAAGTAAGATAAAACAGTGTAAACCTCCAGCCGTTAGCTATTTCACAGATTAAGGAAAATATCTACATTTTCAAACGCATCATCCGTTAACTCTGGGGAAGAGTCTTCTAATACAACAATATGAGGGAAAAATGCTATAGTAACAATTACATCATAACCATCAATAGTAAATGAATAATTAAATATCATAGGTTCCATTATGACAAAAAATGAGAAAAACTTAGTGTGATATGAAGGGAGAGAGAGAGGTCCCAGCTAGCGCAGCAAGATCATTATGGTGCCAAGACATGCTTATGAATATAGTGAGTAATGAGGGATATTTCAGGTTGTATGAGTAGTGAGAGAGAACGTGTACAGTAAAACTACTGAGGGTAGATAAGTGTTTATGAGTAGAGCTATGAGGAGTGCTTGTGAGCTAGGAGCTGGGGAACTTAGTTTCTAAGCTTGGAACTAAGAACTTAGTGACTTTTTCAGAGCTTAGAGAAGGCTTTTTACAGAGAGATTAAGGAAGAGTCCTTTCTTGGTGTGTATCTTAGTGTATATTGGTCCCTCCTTAAGTGTTAATGGAGAGTTTCCATTTATAGTTGAGTTTTAGGGGATATTTGCAAATAATCTTGGCTAAATCTTCCTCATTCTACAGAAAATCCTTAGAGAATCATTCCTAGGATTTTAGCTAAGAGTGGTAAGCTCAACTTTTAGAAGGTTCTTACTGTTTGGGTAATAACAGCTGGGATTCTGACTTAGCATTGAATGCTGATTGGCCTTGGTTGATGGGATTAAAGCATGCATTAGGCTAATGATCTTGGTTATGTTGCTGCTAGAATCAGAGCTCCCTAGGGCAGATTGTATCACCCCAAGCCAGGTGTCAATCTTGGAGCCCTTGCTGGGAACTCTGCTGGGATTCCCTTGGTGCCCTCCAAACCACATTTCCCAAAGTTTTCCCATTTGGAGTTCATGTGCTTGGTCCATGAACCAAAGAATACACGTTTTTAGTATGAAAATGAGCTGATTTCATGTTGTTTCAAGAGCTTTAATGGCTTGGTCATGGCTGCTCTTGGCTCTTGACCGGATGGGTTGGAGAAGAAAGAAGGGACAGCTGGCTGAAGCTTTCCAACTTTCTGTCACATCACTTTCAGCTTTATGTCACATGAGAAATGATGGAATTTCAGTTTGTGAAGGAAGGGTTCAACCCCTGAGGGACACGTGTCCTCTTCTGATCTGATTGGATAAGTTGGGACTTGATGGGAATGGACTCCAGCTATTCAGTTGTTGCTGAAATTTGGCTGGTCAGCTCACGTGATCCCCAGCTGCTGGGATTTGTGTGTGGGCTGGGCCGGCTCAGCTGGGCTTTGTAGTTAAGCTCCTTTGGGCTTGGTTATCACTACAAAATGAAGAGTTTTGCCATGAGTGATATTCATGGGCTTTTGTAGTTAGTTAATTATGGAAAAATAAGCATAGTTCCCATAAATTTTGTGCAAGAAATATTTTTTCGAGAGATGAGTAATTCTTTCTTCCCATGAGTTGGGGACTTAGTATATGTAAAACAAGTGTTAAAATAATACTTGATTTTGTAAATATGTGCCAAAATAGCATTTGGGCTTTTATGAAATGGTTGCCAAAATAATATTTAGGCTTTATAAAATAAATGCCAAATTAACATTTAGGCTTTATGAAAATAGATGTCAAATTAACATTTGGGCTTTGTAGGATTTTGTAAAGATATTGACGTATCGTAACGGGTTTTAGAGATGCCGCATCGTAGCGGGCTTTAGAGGTGCCGCATCGTAGCGGGCTTTAGAGATGCCGCATCGTAGCGGACTTTTAGAGATGCCGCATCGTAGCGGGCTTTGTAAGAAGGTTTTGTTGGGCTTTTGGGCTTTGCCCACAAGTTAAATGATTTTGGGTTTTTTTTTTTGGTGGAGAGAGCATAATTTTGTGGCCCAATTTTGGTAGTAACATGGTGAGTATTTTTTGTGGGAAACCCAAGTTGGATAATATGTGGGATATAATGGGTAATATTTGTGAAAGAGCCCAAGGTAATTTATGGGGTTTTATATAGGAAATATTTGTGGGAGCCCAATGACATAGGGAATATTTGAGTAATATGTGGGAGATGTTTATGTGGGCTCAAAATAATTTATGGGCTTGTGTGGGCATTTTTGTGAGTGGGCCAATGAAATTAAGGCCCGAAAATTTGTACCTCAACACTTCTTTGGTTAGATCTTGATCTTCCTTCTTCTTCTTCTTCTTCTTCTTCACTCCTTGTTCTTCACTCTGTTCTTCACCCCTTCACTTTGTTCTTCACCCTGTACACTTCTTCATTCTGTTCTTACAGTTCTATGGAACCTGAGTTCCAAAGACTCGATTTTCACGTTGGAACTCGAGTGTGTAAGGCTCGATTTTTATCTTGAACTCGAGTTTCTTAGATTCGAGATGTTAGTTTCCTAAATAATTTCAAAAATTTGCTAACTAATGAAATTGTTCCTAAAATGGTGTTAAATGGCAAAAAAAAATCCCAATTTTATGAATGAAATATTTGATTTTAAATGTATAGTATAACATCAATAGATTTTACTAACTAATGAATCTATTCCTTTCTTATTAGTTATACAAGTTTCACCGTTAAAAAAGAAAAAAGAAAAAAGAAAAAAAGAGGAGGGTTATAATACAAGTTTCAATCCTTCTTCTTGGCCCAAATGGTTAAGCGATTTTAACCTAGTGTAATTTAAATTGGCTGGTTGCCCCAAGGGTTCAACTAACTCGATCCTATTAATACAGTGGAAAATTTGACTCCATTTCTTGAAATTTCCAACTTTCGTGGCAATTAGCAACATATAAATTGATCAAGCTACTTTGAAGGTTTTTTTTTTTTTTTTTTTTTTTTTAATGATAACTACACCAGAGAATTAAAAGATTAAAGTTTGTTTGGTTGGGAGGATAACAAAGTGAGGATTGAATAATTTCTTCAAAGTGATAAGATTGAAAATGTAAAAATAATAAAAAAGTTGACCAATACAAAATATTTCACTTTTCCCTCGTGTGTGTGTGTGTTTTTGTAGAGTTTTTTTTTTTTTTTTTTTTTTGAAGACTTAAACTTAAACTATAACACAAACATCTATTTATAAGAATGAAATATATATGTGAATATGTGATGTTGGTTAAAATAAAAAAGAAATATATGATGTGGTTTTCCCTTCATATAAAGAAACTATTATGCATGCGGAAACAGGGAGTAAATAATTACAGCAACGGACTGAGTTGATTTGAATAAACTTATTGTTATACTCTTATTGTATTAACATAGAATAGAAAAAATTGTAATTAAAATAAGTAAAATAATAAATTCTATGTAACAAATATTTTCTCCTCTACTTTTCCTCCCAATTTGGGACTTGGGAAGATGGTTTTTGATGGACCTTGAGTGGAAAACTCCATCCATCCCCATTTCCATTCCCCTCATTTTCATCATACCATATAAGAGAAAACTTTCATTTTCATCCTTTTGCACCCAACCAAAAGGACCAGAAGTATGCATTAGAATTTTTTTTCCTGATTTAATGAAAAAAAAATATATATAAAACACTAATATTAGGCTCCGTTTGTTTTGACTTCAAACTAAATTCAGAAATGCTTTTCCATAAAATAGGCTGTTTGGTTGGTCCGGAAAATTGGGTCAAACTGAAAATATTTTCAGTGTTGACCGTAAAATAAGTGATGTGGGGCAGAAAACCATTTCAGTTCTCATTTTCACTTCAAACATTTTCCGTCTGAGCTCTCTCACACGCACTCGACGCAACAAGAGCTCTCCAAGCTCCGATCCACACACCGAGCTCCAAGCTCCGATCCACACACTGAGCTCCACCATCTCCCTCACACCAAACGCTCAAGCCCATCTCCCTCACGCAGCCGATCCTTTCCACGCACGGTGAGTTTCCCTTTTCCATTTCTCAGTCCGATCCGCTCATTTCTCAGTCCGATCTCCAAAATTTCTCAGTCCGATTCACCCTCATTTCTCAGTTCAATCCACCCTCTCATCACTTCATTTCTCAGTCCGGACTCATGCGCAAAGAGAGAGAGAGATCGCACCCAGATCATGCCACGAACCCAGAGCCCAGAGCCCTTCGACTTCGCACCCTTCGACTTCGCCATTCGACTTCGACTTCGAATCACACCCAGATCGCAATTGAGAAATGGTTGGGTTTTGATGAATTTGATCGGATTTGATGAATTTTTTTTGGTTGGGTTTTGTTTCTGTGTTTATCTATTGAGAAATGGTATTATATATTTGTTTCGAAGCTGAGAAAATGTGAGGAACAAGAAGAAAATGTGTTTTCTATATTATTTTTAGCAACACAACCAAACACTAGAAAATATATTTTTTGGAATGCAACCAAACACTTGAAAATATTTTCATATCCTGAAAATAGCATTTTCAAAAAATATTTATTTTCTAAAAAATATTTTACATGAATGAAACACAGCCTTAGAAACGAAACAAGTTTGGGACAATGAAATAGTAAAAAAAATCAAGTTAAATGTTTATGTATGAAAGCACTATTTCATTACTCTCTCTCTATCAAAAAAAAAAAAAAAGGTAAGGTAGAAAATGACTTGTCAGCCTATGCTAGGCCTGTGAAGGAAATTAAGTGCAGCGCGGGCCATGCATTCTTATCAACTGATGCATCGTGGTCCAAACAAAGTACAAACTTCGAAAGCTCCAAAATCATTTCCTGTTGCTTTTCAACATTTTTGTGATTCTTCTCACTCCTTTATAAGTTATAACTCTCCCTGAAAGGGTTTTCTATGTTGAGGGCATCGAAAGTTTTTTTTTTTTTTTTGTAGAAAGGGCATGGAAAGTTGGATCTTATTAGGAACTTGCAACCTAACAAGTTTGGAGTAAAAATGAAACTTTGGTCAGGTCATAATCACTCTACCAATTACCAATACCTCTAGCCTTTGGTGGTATATATAGGTTTAGGTTGTTTATATTCGTTTATCCAACCAAAAAGAACTGTAGGAGTGACTCATCTGTTTGAACTTATTCAGCTTGTTGGTCCCATCTAAGCTTCAAAATTGATTTACGTTGGGACCATCTTAAGTAGGCAAACGTACTGGAAAAATCATAGGTAAGATAAGAGGCTTTGATTTTCCTGCATAGAAGACAGAACAATCACTACACCAAAATAAGTCTATTACATCAAGTATTAATACAACAAAATTAGTATAGTGATATTAGACATAATATCACATTTAAAAATTAAAAGTCGTTGCAATAGTAACTTAAAAATAGTAAATTATTACATTAATAATAATTAGTTGTATTAATTTATAATTTTCAGTTGCAATAGAGATTTTAATACTAAATTGAATTTAGAAATTTTTTTGCAATAACTTAAATTGAAGAAATCAATTTTTTTTTAATAACTTAAATTGAAGAAACCATTGTAATAACTTGATACCAATTATATATTTTGCATATTGTAATAGAAATTTCAAAGAGATGGCTTATTGCAACAAATTTAACATTGCAATAACTAAAATATCAATTATTTTATAATCTATTGCAATGACAAACATGAAGTTGCAATGAATATATTATTACAATGATCTAATTCCAATTATTTTACAATATATTGTAAGAAAAAATATGAAAAAAATAACTATTACAATAAATATACCGTTGCAATAATTTGAACCCAAATTATTTTTGTCAATTCTTTACAATCTATTGTAATAAAATTCATGAAATAATAGCCTATTGCTACAAGATATTCGAAGTAATAAATTTTTTATTGCAATATAAATATATTATTACATCAAAATTTTCATTAAAATATTTAAGGTTTATTGCAACAAAAATTTTTTGTAGCACAAACTTATTACCTCAAATTTTATTGCAACACTTCGCATAAACTATTGCAATGACTTCGATGTTATTGTAACGATTTTTTTTGTTGTAATAAACATTTTTTGTTGTAGTGAATGGACTGCCAATAGTAAAAAAAGGAAAATAAAAATACCATTTTTAACAGTTAGACAAAGTAATTCATATAACCTAATGATTGAAAGGTTACGTATTTTAATTTTAGAGTAAAAGTTTAAGTATAGGTCCTTAAGTGTGGTGCAGTACGTTTCTCCAATTAAATTCAGTCACATACTTATATTGACCAATATAGCAAAAATATTAATTGTTATATTTAAAAAAAAAAATCAATTCAATTGTATGGTTCATTAGTTGATATAACCACATAATAAAATCTAATTGAATGACATAGCTAGGGTACAACATCTAAGGAAGCACCTAAGTAAGAGCATCCGTAGCAGCCGTTGTAAAAATTATGCTATTTTGCCACACCAAAAGCCTACTTTATTATTTTACCACATCATTTTACAATATCCCATTTATCAGATGTTCTATATTTTTACCACTTCATTAAAATATTATTTCTTAATTCTTATTTTATTCTTTCTTTATTATTTGTTCAACGGTAACATTTTATTCTTTCTTTCAAATCTCAACAGTAACATTTCAAACAATACTCTTAATTCTTTTTTTCTTTTTTTTCTCTTTTTTTTTTTTGAGAAACTGGACAGCCTGGGCTTTATTGAAAGAACCTCAATGGGCATCAAATGAAACTAGAGGCGCAATGTCAGCTGGGATGTAATCCAGCCACACCTGCTGCCCTGTACAAAGTTTGGCCTTTTGTGAGCATCAGCCACAGTATTTAATGCATGACAAAATTCTGAAAACTGAAAATACTCTTAATTCAACTGTCATATTTTTAAAAATTAATATTTTCTTAAGCATTTAAAAATAAATAAATAAATAAATAAAACATGTTGAACCTGTCACTGAGTGAGAGCAAATGGGCAAAAGAAGCTGTCTCCTGTATCAAAGAACTCAAACTGATCAAAACAACACCTATCCAGAAACCAAGAACTCAAAAAACATGTGCTGCATCTATTTCATTTTTTGTCTCGCTCATATAGTCATCTTGATCATCAATTACTTGTCAGAAACTGAATTTGATGCCAAAGTAGTAATAATTTCAGCAATATCAAAGGTCCCAGAGAGGAGATGGTTAGTTGATGAACAACTATGCTCAACATTCTTTTAAATGCAAAAAAAGAATCTTGACATTGAAAATTAGCCTGATTTATTCATTTCAGAGGCAGGGTTAATTATTCAAGAATAAGAAGAGCGAGATGAAGAGCAAAGACAGTGGAGTCAGTATCTCCAAAAGAAAGGCTTTGGAGATTCATGGAACAGTAAGAAAAAGTTCATCTCTAAGATAGGCTAGATGGTTTTAACTTTTTAAGTTGTGTTGTAGGCAAGAAATTTGAAGCCTCCTACCCAACAATCTTTCCACTCTGATTTCAATGGGTAACACACACTGGATGCCAACAGCGTAGTAGGCTAGCCAACTATTTCAAGAGTCTGGTGTGTGGTTAACACCAAAACATGCTAGTTAAAGTCAGTGAAACTTGTACTCTAGCCTGGGAAGAAATTACAGCCCCACAGTGTGAGAAAAAAGTTTGTGGTGTTGACAACCTCTCAAAGTGAAAACCTCAAAAAGACTTTAGAAAGAACAATACACTTTGTTCATGAAGATAGTGCACACGGACATAAAGTCTGCAGAAAATATATCATAACTAGCAATCACGTCATGCAGAAATCTAATCCAATGTTTGACTTGACAAAACTATATATCAATTCTACAATAAGTTATTTTGGGGTGCAAAGATTGGAACTTTACATATCCGTATTGAAGATTAGGCATCAAAGACAACAAATCTACAGCACACATGGATTCAATCAATGAAACAAGTACATCCAAAATGGATGGCATCATCCAACTTTATATTTCAATTTTCCAGATCCATAATCCTCATATAACATAAGAAAGATTCTTTATATTTCAATTTTCAAGATCATATAACATAAGAAAGATTGTGCATATATTAAAGACAGATATTAATAAAAGATTTCATATTGATTTCTTGTTCCCTAATTCAAAGGTGAAATGATAAGTCTAAAGCTCTACCATTTAGTAGAGATAGAAACAGTAATGCAATAACTCTCGTGCATATCTACTCACATCTTCGAAGGCTTGGGGAAAATGTCAAGAGTGAGTTTCTGTGCTGCACTCAGACTACCCTTGATTTTCATTGCACCCCTGCATTCATTACATATCACAAAACAACGTAAATATAGACAAACGGCAACAAAAATGTAGCAAATAGAATTACTACTTGTTTGGTTTAGCTGATTTTCATCTGAGAATGCAGAGCTGTACTTTTGCCCAGCTTATTTTTAGGCAAAATAAAACCAATGAAAATAAGCTATAGACCGAACAAACACTTAAAACACAGTGCAAGGCCACACCTCATGAAAGCAATTTGAGGATTCATCTTTCCCAAGGCAACCTTAACAAAATCATCATCCTTGAAGGAAAACATGGCATCTGGCTTTCCTCCTTCATATGGCCCTATAATTCAATAGACTTCAAAGAATGAATGGACATATAATCGGAATAGCAAATCAATTACCATTCTACAAAAAATAAGGTTCTAGAGCAAATATAAACCAAAAAAATGACACCAACAGTTAGTGATTACAGCATTGAACTCCTATGCCCAATTCATCCTATTGTATGTTATGAGGGCTAACTTAGGTACAGATATAGTTCCTTAGATACTGTACTTCATATTTTCAATTAAATTCAACCATATGGCTTATTAAGCAAACAATACAACCATGTTTCTTATTGGTTTATTGATCAATGCCCTTTGGTTCCTTATCAATCCCAACAAGGAGTTCCCCTGGATTACCTAATTCACAGTTCTGATGGGATAGTCTAAAGGCCCTGCCTTGGTGAGGTTCCATGGCATTCCAAAAAATGAAAAAAAAAATTACAATTTCCAAGGCCACATGTTTGAATTTAACTAGGAAATCTAAACTATAACACTAAAGCAATTATTCAAATGTCTCATAGAAATTCAGCAATTCTAGTCTTTCTTATTGTCTAGAGCAATTACCATTTCACAATATCGAACAATTCATGTTTGCAATACAATCAATATCAATCAATTAGGAACAACAAAAAAAACGAATCCAAAAGATCCGAAATCAGAATCCCTAACCTTTGGTGACCTCTCCTTTCTTCAGATCAACGGTATAAGAAATTCTTGTTTTGACTTGTCCTAGCCAGAGCAACTTTTTTTAGTTTCTGATTGAGATAGTTCCTATGTCATACATTGTGTTCTAACTTTGTTTGCATTTGATTATGGATTAAACTAAAGTTTAGTGACACTTATATTAACATTGACCATTATTCTGCTGATTAGCTATCATTGTCA
>JARYZH020001195.1:0-36780 GCA_030021035.2 Notholithocarpus densiflorus
TCAAAGCAAATCCCACCTAAGAAAGTATTGTGTACTGAGTCCCACACCGAGACTTCTAAGGTGGAGGAAGAATCCGGGGAGTTGCGGCCGAAAGCAAATGTCTGGTCCCACTCGAAGAAGAAATTAGGACTTTTTCGAGCAGGGTTGGACTGAGCATTGTGTCCTCCTGAGACCCCAATTCTGACAATTGGATTTACGATGCTGGGGAGTTTCCTTGCTTTCACCACTTGAACGAATAAGTAGTGCATCTTCTCGACGAGATCGAATGAGGACTTCTCTATTGTCAGACTTTCTGTTGGATCCAATGGAGTAAAGTTGCTTCCATGTCCTGTAAATGGCCTCTTAATTGGTTGCGGACCTGCAATTCTCACTTCGGGCATTGATTTAGAAACAGATGCTGACATCATTTCGATGACAGGATCATCTGGAGGCGTGGGCTCCTCCACGCCTCCAACATTGGAAGAGTCCACGTCTGGAGGCGTGGACTCTTCCACTGTTGGTTGAGGAGGAGGCTTAGAGGATTCTGTTGGCTCCTCAGCTTCAACTTCCGCATTCTCTGGTGGTGGCGCGGCTGCAGCTTCAGCTTCAGCTGCAGCAGCAGGTGGCTCTTCATTAGGCTTCTCTCCATCAGCAGCTGGTGGCGCAGGAGCTGGTTCCGGTGGCGGTGGGGCTGCCACAGCTGGCGGCTCTTCTTGCTTTTTTTCAGGCTCTGAAGGTGGCGGTGGTGGAACGACCTCGTTCTCGTCATGATCAACATAATAAATCTTGAGACCAATGTCACCTTGAATCCAAGAAAGCAAGCTCTTCTTCTGTAAAGGGAAATATATCAAGGCCTCCTCGCCTTTCTTAACGAAAAGCTGTGCGGAATTCAAGCGTATCCAACCGAGAAAGTTGTTCCTCGTTGTTGGTCCATGGTTCTTGTCATGGTAAATGACAACCTCCAACATGTCTCCCAACACTTGGGCGTCGGAGGGCTTGGCCACGTTAAACTCCAGAACCTCATTCCATGTTGGGTTCAATTCGCAAATTGATGTTTTTGTTCGCTTCCGCTGCCCGTAGTAGTCGACCTGGACGTAGGGACTAGACGTGCCGTGACCGTCTTTTGGCATCAGATTTCGGGCATCCACCACTTCAACTATCAGCTTCCGAACCATCTTGATTGAGAGATATAGTAATATGTGGGAGCTTCAAAGCAAGCCCTGTTGTTATGTTGTTCTTTGTGTTATTGTGCTACCATTACTCTCGCATGGCATGGTCTGGTATGTGAGTTTTGAGAGACTATGAAAGAGAAAAACAAAGGGGGTGTGTCCTGTGAATTAGTGTTCAATATTGGAATTCTTTTCTTGGTTTTGGGGTAAGAAATAGTGCAAAAGGTGTGTATAGAATAGATGAGAAAGGAAACAATTAAAGGTGCTAAACTTGGTGTGGAAACAGCTTTAGTCTTTGCTTATTGATTAGGATATTACTTCCTTTTGACACTGAAGATTCTCTCTCACCTCTCAATTTTTACCTTTTTCTTTTGGCCATCCCTTATAGATATAACCAGTTGGCATCAATTGGTAACTTCAATTCCACCGAGAGATGGACAAATCTGCAAAGCTTTTTTCCAAAGAATGACTAGATTTTGTGTCACCGACTATGGTTTTTGTTATCCAAGACAACATTGCTTTTTAATTTGATAAAAGTTGTCAAGGCCCTAGCCACTAGCCACTAGCTATTTACCACTCTTTTCTCATACTTTAAGAAGAAGAATGCTATCAGAGATGGACAATGTATGAACATGCAAGCTTTTTCCAAAGATAACTTAAGTGTGTCACCGACTTTGTGTGCTTTTTAATTTGACAAAAGATGTCACCCCTTGGTCAGTAGGCACTAGCTACCTCCTTTCACATACTTCAAGAAATCTTGGCCTGATAAGAACAGTAGTGTGTATGCATGTGGGGTTGGCTGCATAAACACTATTTTATTACCAAGTAAAATGGTTGGACTCACGAATAAAACAGAG
Source organism: Notholithocarpus densiflorus (assembly GCA_030021035.2). NCBI lineage: Eukaryota > Viridiplantae > Streptophyta > Magnoliopsida > Fagales > Fagaceae > Notholithocarpus > Notholithocarpus densiflorus. The sequence continues at coordinate 2,006 of JARYZH020001195.1, forward strand.
CATTTTTGCAATCATATTGAGTTTGTTTTGAATTTTATTCTTAATTTTTCAGAAGACATCTTGCTCCATTATGCAAGTGTATTGATGTATTGAAATTTTTTTTTTTTTTTTTTTTTAATTTTGTAGTGGTAAATGATAAAACCCATGCAGGTTTTGCCGTAAAATATAAATATTAGGATGAGTGTATAAATTTCTATGTAATAAATTGTTAATATTAATCACATGTGTACACATTGAAAGATTGTTTATTGTGTTTGTTTTTTCACTTTAGGCCCTCATCATAATAAAATACCAATAATGACTCATGTCCAACCCTGCCCTCTCCACAATTTGCATTTTCTAGTATGCAAATTTGGGTGTTAAACTGAAAGCAATAATGGTTGTGTATATATATGCCATGCCAGTTATTGATGCAGGTGGCCAAAATTAGTAGTGATCTAAATCATACTTGGTTCCAAAGCCTCCTTCAATTCGGTTATAATTAGGTGTTATGGTTCCTTGCCCAAATCGTGCAAAAAAAATTTTTTTCATCATTTGTTAACTACCTACTTAAATAATCTCACAGATGTTGTAGAGATGATCCTTTATAAAATTCATTTGCTAGCCTATCATAAAATAATTCTATACATATACCTACACATAAGTATTCAAAATTATCAATATAAAATTATGGTGGTTATGACCTAAAGGAAAGAAAAGGAGATGTTTTTTTCCTTCTAAAAGCTGCACTTTAGGACACAGTCATGCTTGACTTAATGTATTTGAACTAATAAAATAGCATGGAGTTTGATGCATCAACAACGTCATTCTTCAAGGACCTACACTCTTTGAGGATTCTATTCATCCAAAAATTCATGCAGACCAGCAAGTAATCAAGATAAATAGATACTGGAAGTCCAAAGACACAGATCATGATCTACTTCCTCACAAAAGAAAGAAACAACAACCTACTAACTACACCACGGACTACATTTGGATACATGAAACGTATTGAAACATGAGAAGGAACCTAGTATGCAGCTATGCACATATAAACATATAAAAGTACTTATACCTACATACACATAGGACAATTAGGTTGGTCAGACTGGGTCTAGATTTTACCTCGAATGACCCCATTTTCAACTGGATTGATTGATTACTAATACCAAATCAAATGGGCAGATTGGAATTTCTTGATACTCAACCAGGCCAGGCTTTCCCATGTCTTAATATGTATGACTTAGCTTCTATGACCCAGACTGGCCAATTTTCCTGTTATTGCTCCATTTAATTAACAATAATTACTTAATAAAAGAATAAAATTTGTAATCTTCTGGAATGTTTGCTGATATGGGCAGAATATTTACAACTGCCGCACTTGGAAAAGGTTCAGGAGAACCCCATTCTCCATGATCAAATGAGCAGCAGTTAAACTATCTTGGCAAAGTGAAAGCAGCGTCAACCATTCTGCCCATTAATTAAGTGCCTATCTAAAGAAACAAGATCACTAAGTTCAACTTTGGCATCAATTGATTGAGTAACATAGCCATGAAGGCAATCACCATCAAATTCTCAACCCAATAGAGCTGGAAGGTTTAACAATTAGCCAGGAGCATAGTGATCCACAAAAACACTTATTAAAACACAGGAAGAAATCAAGGCTTTGCAGATTAACTTGGAAAATTTAAGGCAGTCCAGAACACAAGAACTCAACTCATTAGCTACTCCTCTAAAACAACCACTTCCTTGTAGGTCCTGATCTGTTCATCCTACATCAATTAATCATATAGAATTAGCAAATAAGATAAGAAAACCAGAGGAAATAAATTAAATGTTCCATAAGCAAAATTGTGAAATAGCACAAAAAATTAGGGGAGAAAAAGTGAAAACAGATTATTTTTGGGATTGTTATAAGTGCATGTATGATGCAGAAATGGCATAAATTTTGAAAACACCAGCTAATTTGAAAGAAATTTCATAAACTAAATTCTATCTACCAGCTAACTTGTCATCATCTTGTGAAAGGCCATTATTCACTAACACTTAGGGTAGATGTCTTCAGTTCCATAGGTCATTCCATATAAGTTTCTTTGGAGTATGATAACCCTCTCTAGAAACTCCATGTTGTTGAACTCCAATAGCAGCAGATGATGACGACTTTTCATGAGGTTTCCCGAGTTACATACGGGAGTTCTAAGGGAAAAATACAAGTTAAGACTCTTCTCACTTCTTTCTCTTGTTCTTCCTACAATTTTTTTGGATCCCTCTCTTGTTGTCCTCCTTTGCCTTTTATAGCCATCTTCATCCTCCTCCAGCTGTCTTGCTCTTAGCTGGATTTAGTGGAATACTTGTCTCATTAGTACCTTCTCCTGTCATTTCTTAATTATGAAGATAGACTTTTGGAGGTGCTTCTACTATTCAGGCCAGTCATCTAGCATTTAATGTGGCCGACATTAGATAGGGAGAGTTCATTAAGGTGACTGTTACGTTGGGCTTTGCGTTTTCTTCTACGTGTTTCTTGGGAAAGGTAGGCGAAAGGGTATCATTATCAGCTAAGCACATGACCACTTCTCGGTTGAGTTATGTTTTAAGGCGAATTTCTCGAATTACCTCAATTGTGGGCTTAGATGGTCTCTTCTCGATGAGGGGTTCGGTCATCTCACACTGGCACATGGGCCAAGCCTATTCTGTAGATAGGGTTTCTTGGACCATTCTCTTCAGGTAAAGGTCTTCAAGGCAGATTCAATCTACTCCCCCACAGTTGTTTTAGAATTATTTGCATTTTTCTTTCGAAATGAAAATATTGTAGCTATATTTTCCAATCAAATATAAGTCATATTTTATAATCTAATTATATGTGAAATATTATTTAACATTGCCAAGGAAATTTATAAAATAAAATAATTAAATAAATAAATAAAAACCACACTTCTAACTTTAAGTCTTAGACAACAAATAACCAAAGACAACTTAACAACTCAAGTCATTTGCATAAAAAAAATGCTAAACAATCAATAAATATGTTTTGAAGTTTACAAAAATAAATAAATAAATAAAAAACAATACACACTAGTACACAATCCATGTGGATACACTCGATCACATAGTGCAGGTCACAAGGAATGAAATGCCTATTGTGTTTATTGGCTTTTGTGACCAATTTTAATTTTTAGGGAGGCTAAGTATAAATATTTTTTATTTTAAATTTTCATTCTTATTTATATATATATATATATTTATTTAAATTAAAATTTCAGGGAGTCCAGGCATAGTTCCATCCTTGTAAATTTACATAATTATGCACATGTGAGTCATTTTTAGGCAAAAATATGTAAATTTTACACATTTTTTTATTATACAAACATTTGAGTGCTCGTCTTGTGGCTTCTAAAGAAAGAGAGCCATCCAAGCTGAATCACGCTAAAGACCAAATGGAGCTCATCCAGTTGCTCTGCAAATGCGACCTTGTTGAAACTTCTCAAGCATAGTGTTGAGATCTTAGAATATTACAATTGATCTCTCTCTCTCTCCACAAAGGCACAAACACTTGGCAAAGAACTGGTCAAACACTAGATTATATGATGACATGATATTGCAATCTGCTCTGAAGATTTCCACGCTAATATCATCGGTTTATTTCCCATCAACAGCACTTCTGTTATCAACAATTGAATAGTTGATGTAAAGGTTTTCATTTCATCCAAATAGTGAAGCTTCAATGATTCTAAGAGAGAGTTTTGTGTAGAATCATACCGATAATGGGTTGTCCATTTCCCCTCGTATATGACAAAAGAACAACGGAAACAAGGCCAATATTTTACACATGTTTTTCCACTAAACTGTCACAAATTGCATCCATGCCTGGCCCCCAAGAAAATGTTATTAAATTAGACAGGAAAAAAAAAACAATATTGGTAGAGCGTTATTTAAAAATAACAAAATTTTTATCAATTATTCTGATTTCATTTATCATTAAAATTTAACTTGTCCAATGTACAAGGGATGGGAGAAATGGCACATGAGATATGGCAGCTGCAAAACCGTACATATTGGAGATCAACCACAGCATGAATTCACTTTGTTCTTCAATCTTCTGAAGTTATAACGAGCAACCCCAATGCACCAATAAGAATATACTGCAAGAGAGAAATGGCACATGTTACTTTCTGTATAAATTTAATAGCTTTGCATTTTTGGGATTCTTAAGTTCAACCAATTATTACATGTTATTTGAAAAAAAATTCAATACTTCGAACAGAATTTGAATTATGGGATTCCAAACTTGAACTCGTAGATACCACAATAAGCATTTATAAACAAACTTCAATCAGATGCTGACCAAAGAGAGGACAATTTGTATACATGTAACAAAATCTAAGTGCTAATATTATTAAGAATTTGATGTTAAAAGTAGCAATAAAATGGTTACTTCAGGAATTATCAAATAAAATTTTAGAGAAAACAATATTTTTTTTTTTTCAAGTTCTTTCAGTCAAACACAAACTTTGTTAATTGGTTATTCAGTCATATGAAAATTGTAACCCAGCCAACATAAGATAGGAATCTGCCAGTGACAGAAATGTAAGCAATATGAATATTTATTTTTCAAATTCAAGAAGTGACCCTTTGTGCATGCTATGTTTATCAGAAAAATAAGAACATGGACGAAGAAAACTGGTGGTGACCTCTTGTGCCTGTCATACTCTAAATTTGGTTTCAAGTCTTTTCAGGATCTTGTACACCATCTTCACAAATCCTACTCATCACTAACCAATAAGGTACCATACTAAGCCAGCATTGCAAAATAGTTGGTGATGATAGGAATATCGCCAGAAGGTTTACAATATGGTCCATTGGGCTCCCAACCAATATTATACAAAACTCCGTAAGTGTTGTTCATAGCATTTAACTAAGGCCAAATTGCAAAAAGACCCCTTACGGTTTGGGTCAATTTCAAACAGACCCCCTCTACTTTCAATTTTGTGTGTGTGTGTGTTTTTTTTTCTTTTTTCAATTTTGTGTTATTGACCCATGAACTATAAAAATGACAAAATTGACCCCTTCATCTCATTCAATCATGTGCACTGCACGTGACACTTTGTTATAATTTTTTTTTAGTAGAACTTAATTAAAAAACACAATTTTAATATCATTCTAAAACAAAAATGTAATGAAATACTCATGAGAATTATAATTTAATAAAACTTTTCTTGAAAATAAATTTTAAAATAAAATATAAAAAAAGGAGCTTGGTTAATAAGAAAATGAAATAAAATTAAAGGAATATAATTTTGAATCAAATTACAATCTTTTTTGCTAAGATCTACCATTGAATCATGATAAAAATGTTGATTACAAAAGCTAAAACTGCTACCTCAATCCCCCTCCCCCCCCCCCCCCTCTCTCTCTCTCTCTCTCTCTCTCTCTCTCTCTCTCTGATTTGCTTGAAATTGACCCAAATCTAAGGGAGTCTTTTAGCACTTTGGCCTTCAATAAATTCCTTTCAATTGCACTGATATGATCAATTATGGTTAATCAAACAATGATATCTCATATATTTACCATCAGATTTGGTATCAAATCTATTTTCTGTTATCTATTTCAAAGGAAGGGATCATGCCTTAACTAATATAGATTACGATATGAAGCAAAGCAAAACAAACAAACAATCAATTAATCTAAGTGACGACTCCAGAACCTTGGGATATGAAACTGCACTTGAAATTTACCACTCATGTGCGTGTGTGCTTGCACATGTCTCTGTGTAAATCATGCCAAAAACAATGCATATGCATATGGTGTTGACAATGAGGCTGCACAAAATGATGACTCCTCCATGCCAACATGGCGCACGTAAAACCAATAAATTTACAAATAAAATTATAAAATCAAAGAGGAAGGCTATTTGCTAGAATTTTTACCCTATGGCTCTGCCCATTATGTGGTGCCGCAGAAGCAAGAGCTGACCAAGAGCATACAGAAGTCTGTCATCCACGTAATTATTATCTCCTGGGATAGAAAACAATATATAGAAAGGGAGAATATTAGGTTAACAAGATGACCCACCCAAAAAATAAATACAGCATTAATATCATCAACTAACATTTAAACTGCAGCAGATGTAGTAAGGGGAAAGCAAGAACATGTACTATGATGCTAACACCAGCCCATGTATAATGATACCAAACCACCTCCAGAAAAACCTTTCATTTAGGAACCTGGGGAGTGGGGATTACATAAGTAACTCAATTAATTCCAAACTAAATGTTTAATTTTCCAAAAGTTGGTACCTTTACTGAGGGCATCAACCTCTCCAGTATCTTGTCGTTCATGGACCTGCAAAAACATTAAACTATTAAAACTCACTAAACAACACAGTAATGAAAGTTAACACTTTCTAATGAAAAAGCCATAGGTTCAGTGATAAGCGAAGTATGCAAAAGGTAAACACTTTAAAGTATTCTGTCAGTTCTTCATACTGTTCTTTCTGGCTTTTGGCATTGAATGATAAAATGCCTCAATTTAACTCTCAGAAACCAAAATGCAGTCCCAATTACTCCCTTCATGTGACACAACTTATTTCACAAGCCAAGAAAGTTCTGGCAAAGGCAACTCTCTGCTTGCTTTATCTCAAGGCATCTATTTCTACAACCATTCTTGTGTATAAACATTATATATATATATATATTTATATATATATATATATAGGTAATAGAAGTTTTATTGAAAAGAAAAGTACAATGTGTTTACGATAATAAAATTATTGTGTATGAACTTATTGTATTAATCTAGAACATCTTTCATGACCATCATATGCAAATATACTATCACAGAGTAGGTGCCCTCTGTTTGATGCATAGAGTTACAATAAGTATATCTTTCCATTCTTTCCATTTAATAATGCTTTCAGTAATCTTAATGACATCTACAGAAAACAGGTATCAGTCACGATAAATTTAAAGATGACAGCCACACAGCAGCATAAAGATTAAAGAGAAGACTAGCTCTTCAGGCCATTCTTCTAAGTGCCAGCCCTGCATAAGGACAGGGTCGGTACTAACCATGTATTCACAAACCAAAGATTAGAATCCATGTAGTAGACAAAGTCATATATATATATAAATATATATATATATTTAATCAGAACAAAGTCAACTAGAATTAAGGCTATATTTTCACTTGAACCAAGGGCTAGAGATGGTAACAAGGTTTTTTTGATTAATCTACAGTTGGATTACATTGCATCTTTATATTCTACATGTTTATAAAATATCAAGGTGATAAGAGATCAATAACTATCCAATCAATAAAATATTTAAATTTCAAGTTCAATGAATTTTAATTACAGACAACATGAATTACTTATCAAAAATGAAAAAAAAAGTTCAGATTGACACAGAATTTGGCATGTATTAAGAACAAAGAGAATGTGTAATTGACTGGTGGCATTTTCAAAAAATTAACCCAATAAAATTTATTAAGTGATGTAGCATTAACCAAGAGTTAGATCAAATGTATGGAAGGCTTAGCTTTCCTTAAATTGAAAAAAAAATAGTTTCAACCAAAAGAATGGAATTCTTTTTTTTTTTTTTTTATAAGTAAAGATCAAAAAAATGGAATTCTGGTTTCAAACAAGATAAATTGTAACATTTATGAATTTATGGCTTTTTGAAATAGAAATTAAGAGTAGTTCACTATGGTCAATGTACACAGACATGAACTCAAGTAAACTTGCTGCTTATAATACAAAGAATGGCATTGCATTTGCAGAAAAGGGAAAAGTGAAAAGAAGAGACTAAAATTGAACAAGGAATGGTATTGCACAATCAACTATAAGAACTGAGTGGAAACATTCAATATATGCCCATGACACATATACACATGCACAAGAGAGAGAAAGAGAGTCATTGCACAAAGAACTTACAAGAATTTTGGGTGAATACCATCCATTTAGAACTCTCAATTCATCACGATCTTTATTCAAGTGTTACAACGAATTAACTGAAGTAAAGTGGATCTGCCTTTGGTATGATGTAAAGCCATGAAAAAGCCGTATCCAATTAGTTTCCCAAATTTACAAATGAATTGAGTAAAAAGAATACCAGCTTCTGCTGAGTTGTGTCCGGTTACATTAATCAAACAATTACTGGTTCACCAGTTCATCATTTTATACTAACTCCTGGACAATATGGACCTCAAAGCACCCAATTGGCTTGAAGAAAAAGGAGGTACTCTACTCTGAGCCAATGTCAGGATCAGCTTGGCCTTACCAAACTGCCCATTCTTCTTAAGGCCTTCAAGCAACGTATGAATGGTATCCACATTTGGAAACCAATTTTTTCTCATGCAATCTTTACACATTGTATATGCTAAATCAAAATCCCTTCCCTTACAGAGATAATGAATCATGGTCTGGTAAATCTTAACATTGGGTTTGTGCCCCTTGGCATGAAAAGCAGAATAGACCCTTTTGGCCATTTCAAGATACCCAGCCTGGCAGAACCCTTTGATTACCAGATTATAGGTAACCTCATCAGGTGCAATCCCAAGCTTCTGCATCATATCCATCAAACTATTAGCTTGCCATGCTCGTCTCCTATTAACCAAATATTGAATCCTAACATTAAAAGTTGCCAGATTCGGTATACACTCCTTTAGCACCATTAGATTCCACAACCCATTGCCAATCTCACACCTATTCTCCTTATAAAATGCTGAAATAAGTGTTGTGTACGTAACCACATCTGGCTTTATTCCTAACTTTTCCATCTCTACCATGATTAAATATGCTTTATCCAAAACACCCATTTCACAGAAAGCCTTAATAACAATATTAACTGAAAATATGTCCAGTTCAACACCAAACATCACAGGTACATCATTAAGAAATTCCTCAACTGCATGTAAATCACGTGTCTGTGTCAAAACCTTAAGTGCAGCATTGAAAGATTTAACAGTCCTTCGACACCCATACAGATGCATATTAGAAAAAGTATCAAGAGCATGTTTAGTCATCCCAGCCTTACCATACAACATTATAATCCTCAAAATAAACCCTTCACGCCGACCCTGGGGAAGAGTCTTCTGATGCTCAAGCAAATGCTCGATGTAATCAAAGCGACCTGCACCAGCTAGCCTAGACACCGTGTCTTCAAATGCAAAACGGTTTTCAATGACAAGCCGATTGTGTGCATTGGCCTTAAATAAATGGAACAACTTCTCAGGGTCCCGCTCGTTCTTAAGTTTCACAAGAGCAGGTTCTTCTAATGGCTTTGGATTCCGAATGTAATTGGATACAGCTGCAGGGCTTTCAGTTGATGAAATGGCAGCAACAGCATGATAGAATCTGTGAACATATCGCAGAGAGAGCATGTTCTAGAAATCTCCTCAGATTGAAAGATACACATCCATCAAAATCTAGACTTCATTCAATATTCTCAGGAAATATCCAATACCCTCAAAACAAATTGGAAATCCCAAAAATATTTAACACCCAAAATCAAGATTCTAATGCAATATCCAATACCAACATTAGAACTTGCAGCCTCCAGAAACATTAACACCCAAAAAAATAAATCAACTTCTCTGATTTGGCTCAAAATGAAACACACCCAGATGCTGAAATCAACATTCAAGACACTAACTTGAGAAAATACTCAATACCCATGTAAGAAATTGAAGAACCCAGAAGCATAAACACTCAAATACGAAAGAATATGAAGCCAAAATAGGATTTTGCTCAAATTGAAACACACCCAGATGGTGAAATCAGCATTCTAGGCAAGCCTAGTTGGTAGAGAGAGCAAGGTGTGATCGAATCCTCACCTGGAATGGGGCGGCCGCCTCTTTAGCTGGATGGAGGAGTAAGAGAGAGTGAGAGAGAGAGGGCGGCTTGTGGGTTTAGTTGCCAGTGAAATTATTTATTGGTGCATTCGTTTTTTCAGTAGGAGCTGTGAACCGAGAAGGTGGAGCTCATGCTCCGAGTAATGGGGTTTTGGGGGGTTTAGGTTTTTTGGTTTTGGAATTCACTATTCTGGGAAAATAAAATTAAAAATAATAAAAATTAAATAAAATAATAATGATGAGTGTTAAAATGTTGTTGAACACTAGAACTTGATTGGTGGATGAAGTGAAGGGTTTTGGGTTCACTCCAGGGCTTTTGTTCATTGGAGGCATCATGGACCCAAATACAGCAAGTTCCACTCCAAAATCCTCAACATTTGTTATAACTTGCTCACGGTATAAGTTGTAACTTACCACGTGAAAATATCATAAAAATGCTAATATCACAACAAAATTTACAACTTTTACCACAACTTGCTTACTTGGTAAATTGTAAATGGTGCAATAAAAGTGGTGGGTTCAGAACTCTATAACTCACAGCTTGCCACATGGACAAATTGTGGAAAAATTTGTGGGTTTTGTTATGGTAATAGCACATGCAATGCACATGACTCACTTGGCTGGTTCCATTAAGTGAGTAATGACATTACATATAACAAGTACAAATGTCATCTTTCTATTGATAGTTGGAGTCCGATACTCCAAACATATTTGGAGTCAAACTCTGTCATATTTTAAAATAATTTCGTGTAAGTCGTGTATCATGCCAAGGAAGAGTCCTGTATCCTTTAGGACGACCTCAAGATGTGGGTTACAAGTTTTGAATTCAAAATCTCATAAATTTCATGAGGTCTAGGAAACTACAAAACTATCTCCTTGAGATTAATGATTTGTTCTTATGTTTAAAGGAAATGCAAAGTAACTAGTTATATTTTTGTGACAACAATACACATTGAAAAGGAAAAAGCTTCACCAAAATAAAATAATTTTGATCTTTTAATTACTTTGTCGTGTTATTTAATTTATTCAAAATTTTCATTTAAAAAAAAAAAAACATAAATCAAGTTATTTAGCTGCAACTTGAGTCTGAATAGAAAATGGAAACAGGAAACTATTGGTGTCAAATTGGACGTTTTGTGATAACAATTTAAACCCAACAATGTGTTAGGCTGCTAACATTAGAATAAGTAGCCCCCCAATTAATCTTACTTCAATCAGTCGACTTCACACTATTTTCAAAAATGGGTTAATAACATAGGTTAATGTGACATTCTTAGGGGTGGAAATGGATAGAAGTGTTGTATACTATTATATTATTATTCGACAAACAACCCCCACCAACAACTGGACTAACCGGTAAAAGAGAGCCCATTTATCGTTAGGGAGCTGCACATCAATAAATCATCAAATGCTTATATCCTTGACATTGAAAATACGGCTCTACCACCGTCCACCTTAGCATGATGTAACTACTTGTAAAAAATAAAAAAAATAAAAAAGCTCTAAACAAGCTAAGCTCTGTCAATTTTGAATTTTATCGATTATTGAAATTTCAAACTCAGCTCAATAACAAATATATAGTGTTCAAGCTTAACTTGAGCTTGAACTAAGCTTACAAACTATATTTGAGCTTAAGCTTGTCAAATAATCCAAAAGCTTGAACTCGATTTAGACCAAGCCTATGAAATAAATCAAGTCGAGCTTAAGTTCAAGCTCAATGTCAAGCTTTTGAACTCGATACAATACAAGAACATATTAAGCCCATATTAAACATATTTTCAAGCTCATTTGATTTACACATATGATCCCAACTCTCAATTAATTGACGACTTAATAAGATATTAGTTTATTTTATAAGTCCAAATCAATCTTATTACCTAGCCCATAAACCAACCTAAGCTCAGCTTGTATTTCACTAGGCACTATTGTTCATAGGTGTATTCATAAAGATTTTTTTAAAAGATTTTTTAAAAACTAAGATCGACTTGTTTATTAAACAAAACTAAAATTAAGGTTCAAACTTAGCTCATTTATGAACAAACAAACATGAATGAACTTTTTATCCAGCCAAGCTCGAGTTGTTCATGAACGGCCTGGTTTAGATACAGCCCTATTTGAAAACTCCATCCCCCCAGTCCAAAAGTCATCCCTCCTCTCTGAGTGTGCTAATCTCACATGGTTTTTTTTAATGGAAATCTGAAATCTCACATGGTTATTGGACCTACATATGAGTGACAATGTATTTATGATTTATCAGATGTATAAGATAATAAATGCATCCAAAATTCACCCTTTAGTCTCTCATGTGGAGACCAGAAAATCTCTAACTTCACAAGTACTTTCAAAGAACTTATCAAATGCCACAGATTTTAAGATGACATGATATTGCAATCTGCCCTGAAGGTTTCTACATCAATACTGAAAAATCGTGCAATCTGCAAAGGTTCGCTTCCTATCAAAATCTGCAAAGGTTCAGTCCATATATACAGTTACGCTTAAACAATTCAACGAGATAATGCCTGGTATGGATATCCAATTAAGGTTTTCCATTCTCGCTGTTGTGTATGTAACTACGTATGACAGAGCAGTGGTAACAAGCTCAATACTTCACACATGATATTTTCCTTAATTGTCACAAAACGCATCCTTGCCTGGCCCCCAAGAAAAGGGTTATCAAATTTGACAAAAAGCATTAATCAACTGAACAAGTGCAACATTAGTTAAAAGAGCTAGATAAAGGTGACAAAATTTTAACCAACTATTCTGATTTAATTTATCATTAATATTAAACTTATCCAATGTACAAAGGATGGGAGAAATTAGACATCTAAGAGATGGCATTTGCTAGCATGTTTGTATCGGATCCGATACAAACACAACTTGAATTCGCTTCATTCTTCAATCTTTTGATGTTATAACCAGCAACCCCAATGCACCAATAAGAATATACTGCAAGAGAGAATTGACCGATGTTACTTTCAGTGTAAATTTAATAGCTTTGCAGTTTTTGGAATTCTAAAGTTAAATTGATTATTACATTTCATGAATAAAATTCTAGTACTTCAAACAGAGTTGCAATTTGAGATTCTAAAGTGGAACTCATAGATGCCACAAAGTCATTTATGAACAAACTTCGATCAGATGCTGACCAAAGAGAGGAAAAAATTTCAACATGTAATGAAATCTAAGCAATAATATTATTAAGAATCAGAAATAGACTAGCAGAAAAACATTTAATTTCAGAAATTACAAAACAAAATTCTAGAGAACATTTTTTTTTCTTTGTTCTTTTCAATAACTTATATATATATATATAAAATAAAAAATTTATTAGAAAAGGAAAAGAGAATGACACATAATAAGATGTGCGCAAAAGAAGTTCTTTTGGTCAGAGACACAAACCTTGATAATTGGCTTTTCAGTCATGATAATTGTCACCCAGCCAACATAAGGTAGGAACCTGCCAGCAACAGAAATGTAAGCAACATGAAGATTTATTTTTCAAATTCAAGAAATAAAGGTGCAGTTACCCTTGGATATGCTATTTTTAAAAGAAGAGTATGAAAATGGATGAAGAAAAATGGTGGCAATCTATTGTGCTTGTCAAACACAAAACTTGGTTAAAAGTATTTTCTAGATCATCTACACCATCTTCACAAAACCACTCATCACTAACTTGTAAGGCACCCTACTCATCCAGCATTGCAAAATAATTGGTGATTTGTCAGAAGGTTCAGAACATACAGGGCATTGGACTTCCCAATATATTATACATGAGTCCCATTTCACATAGAATTTAATAAATTTCCTTTCAATTGCATTGATAGGATCATTGTTAATCAAACAATGACGTTTCTAATAGCAGCTTTAAAAAAATGAAGTTTCTAATATAGATCATCAGATTTGGTGAGAAATCTATTTTCAAAAGATGGGATCATGCCTTAATTGCTATAGATGATGATATGCGCAAAAAAAAACAAAACAAACAAGAAAACAATTAGTCTCAATGATGATTCCATAACCATGAGACATCAAACTGCCACAGAAATGCACTCCTATTGTGTGTGGGCGCACATGCATGGTGTGGGTGTCCTTATGTATGTAAATTGCTAATAAAATGCGTCCATGCAAAACATGTTGTTCTCAGCAAGGCTGCACCAAATGATGACTCCTCCATGCTAATTAACCCAAAAAATAATAATAATGAAAATAAATGGATAAGATCAAGTAAGAAGACTATTGCTAGAATTTTTACCCAACAGCTCTGCCCATTATGTGGTGCCGTTGAAGCCAGAGCTGACCATGAGCATACAGTAGTCTGTCATCCCCATAATTATTATCTCCTGAGATAGACAGAAAATGACCCACCGATTTTATTTTTTTTTAGAATACAATATTAATATCATTAAGTAACATATTAAAACTGCAGCAGGTATAGTAAGGAGAAAGCAAGAAGATGAATTATGATGCTAAGACCCGCCCATGTATAATGATAACCACCTCCAGAAATAACAATCATGGATTACATCTCAATAAATTCCAATCAAAAAGTTCAATTTTCCAAAAGCCAGCACCTTTTGTGAGTACATCAACCTCTCCAGTATCTTGCCGTTCATGGACCTGCAAAAAGAATTAACTATTAAGACTCACTAAACAACACAGTATTAATGTTTAATAATGAAAAGGCATAAGCTCTGACATATACACAAAAGGTAAACACTTCAAAGTATTCTGTCAGTTCTTCAAACAATTCCTTCTGGCTTTTGGCATCAAAAGCTAAAATGCCACAACTCAACTCTCAGAAATCAAAATGCTGTCACATGTTCACCTGTCATGTGACAACTTATTTCACAAGCCAAGAAATCTCTAGCAAAGGAAGCTCTTTGCTTGATCTATCTTAAGGCATCTTTTTTTATATAACCATTATAGATTATGAACTTTTTGTATTAATCTAGAACATCTCTCATAACCATTGTATGCAAACATACTATCACAGAATAGGTGCCATCTGTTTGATGCATTAGAGTTACAACAATTATATCTTTCAATTTTAACAATGTGGTCATTAATCTTAATGACATCTACAGAAAACAGGTATCAGTTACAATACATCTACAGATGCCAACCATACAGCAGCATAAAGAGATGACTAGCTCTTCAGACCAAACAGCATTCTCATCATAGCCTGCCCTGTATAAGGACATGTTCGGTACCCACTGTTTGGCAACATAGTATTTGTTCAAAGCACTGCAACTTAACTCTATCAACTAAGCCTTAGTCCTATCTAATTAAGTCAGCTCTCTTCCAAGCAACTCAACCCCAATTAATTTGGAAAAGAATCCATGTAGCCAATAAAGTCATTTTGAATTAAGGCTTAATTGAGTTGAGTTGAGTTGAGCATCTGCCATGCAAGCAACGGGGGTTGGGGTGGGGAGAGTTTTCAGATAATTGAGAGAACTTCCCAGGTTACTCAAAATTAACATGACCAAAAAGTTAATCTATTATCACTTGAACCAAGGGCAAGAGATGGTAACAAGGCAGACTTTACAGGGCACCTGACCTATGGGCAAACGAACTGAACATTCTGGGGTTTAATCTAATGCCTAAAATGGTAATAAAAACATTTGAAATTTACCTTCATTGGTCAGGTCAAAATATCCTTAATAAAACTAAGCAAAACATACCATGTCCTCCTTAAGCATCTCCAATCTATGGGGTCAGGTGTAGACATATCAATACAAGCATCCAATTGAGCACCTCTATTGCCCAGTGTCTAATCTAATCTAATACTCTTAAAAGCAAATAGGACGAATTATGCTGCATGTTAGAACCCAACTTTATGTGAGTCCAGTCATTTACTCAAATAGGGGCAAACTCAGATAAAAACATAAGAGCTTTAGCAGCATAATCATAGTGCATATAGCTTCCACCAAGGTAACAAAGGCACCAGTATTCTATGGAAATCAATGTGCAGTATAAGGTCAGGATGATGTGTTTACCTTAATGACACGATGAACAATAGGAATCTCGCGACCCTGAACAGATACATACATGATAAAGAAAAATATTAGCATTGAAAAAAAAAAGGGTGGGAGGTGGAGAAGTTGAAGAATAAGAGAGCAGCAGATCTCAAGAGAGAGAACAAGAACTCAAAAATAAGTTAAACAAGCATACATGCATGACAACACAATGCAAAATAGTACAAAAATATAAATAGCATTAGTTATCTGAACCTCAACACATTACATAAAACAAGAGGTTTGTAAAAAATTGTGTTAATATTATGAAAAATCATAGTCACTAGTCAAGTTTTCTTGTCCAGTTTCCTTTTCATGTAAATTATATTCATTATTTAATATCTGCTTATCTAATGCAATTGCTCACTATTTTTTTTTAGAAGTTCAAACTACACCTGGTCAAACTTTTTTCAATGTCACATCACTTAATAACTTTATACTAGATGTAATTTTTGATAAATTATCTATTGGATTACATTGTATCTTAAATCCTACACAATTATGAAATACCAAGATGATCAAAAGACAAAAAATTATCTCATCTATAAAATATTTAAATTTCTAGTTTCTTAAATTTTATACACAAAACAAGAACTATGGATCAAATAGTCAATTAAATCCAACTGACACAATTTGGTGTGCATTAAGAACAAAGAGAACCTATAATCCAATGGTGAAAGACACAAGTTGCCATGTGTTAAGAACAAAGAGAACCTATAATCCAATGGTAGGATTTTCAAAATATCAATCCAACAGAGAGTTATTAAGTGGTGTAAATTACATCATATATAACTTGATCATGACCCTATATAAAGAAGGTTTACCTTTCTCTAAACTAAAACAATATAGTTACAGCCAAAAGATCCTTTTTTTTTTCCATTAACAAGTAACTGGTAAAATTACTATGGTGGTGGTAGGATCAATTTCAAAGACTCAGCATAAAAATTCATCTATCTACATATTTACAAATTATTTGATCCCTTGAATAATTTCTATGGCTCATTAATTGAAAGGATATGTGGATTAGAAAATGAAGGGTGCAAGTCCTGTTGACATTAAGTATTACTAGGATAGAATGGAAAACTGATCAAAGAAATCCTCCCCCCATCTTCTGATCAAACAAAAAAAATTATAAATAAAAAAATCCCCCTTCTTCCAGTTTTTTTTGGGGGGGGGCTTTTGTGAATTAATTCAACAATTAATTAAACCTCTTCTTTATTTTTTTTCACAAAATTTTCATAAGATACATCAATTGCTTCTTTTTAACTACTGTCCATCTCAAGCCAAATGCTTTTCTTTTTTTTTTTCTTTTTTTGTATTCTCCATTTTCCAAAGTAGCCTAAACAAAACAGAAAAAATAAATATAAATATTTATTTTGATAAAAGCTTTATTTTTTAGGCTACTTTGTGTTCATTGCTGTGTGCATGTAGTCTATTCACTTAATAAAATACTTTTACTTATAAAATAAAATTTAAAAAAAGCACTGTCAAATTGATATACACAAAAACAATGAGATTAAGGACAGATGCAAAAAGTATTCTAAAGACATTTTAAAAACCCAGTGAGTTTACTAGAAGAATCTTATCAGAAATGATATATACAACACCAACATCATAATGAACACAAGCAGAATAAAAAATAACACTTTAGAAGAAACTTACATCAACGTTAAAGACAACAATTTCCCCAGCACGAATAGGATCTTTGCTCATGTGCAAGAACAAGATGTCGCCCTGCATTATGATATGAAAGGTTATCATTTGTTAAGCAGCATGAGAACAAGATTGACATGGTGAAATCAAATATGTGCAGCAGAAATATTTAAAATAAAATTCCTTGGAGGCACAATTGCACTTTCTCCTCAATTGCACCTTCTCCATAGAAAAAACATCCTGAGAAGACACTTTGCAGAAAAAAGAACCAGTCATTGCTCCCTAAAGATAGAAACAAGGATAGAAGAGATATATCTTCTCTTCTTTTCTTATGAATATGAAAGGGTGTGCAGTTTTCCTCTATGCTAACCGAGGTGGTTTCATAAATGAAATAATAATTTCAAACTTGAAATTCCAAGTCACACTGAAAACAACTTTGATTACAAAACATATTGAAGCATTCACAAATTAGGCTTTTTTTTTTTTATAAGTAATAAGTTTTATTGATATCAAAAAGGAACACCCTAGTACACAGGGAGTGTACAAGGGGTCAAGAAATCAAATACAAAATTGCAAGAGTCTATGAAATCAATAAAAGAAAGGAATGATTGTTTTTGCAAAGCACACAACCAATCCAATAAAGTTCTAAAAAAGAATAGCTTGAGGTCCGGAATAGATCTCTCAATATCTTCAAAACATCTACTATTTCTCTCCCTCCAAAGACACCACATTAAGCAATGAGAAATGATGGACCAAATATAACCATTTTGATGACGACCAAAGCTGCCTTGCCAACACCCTAACAACCCCAAAACAGTGTGCGGCATAACCCAAGTTACTCCAAATAGGACAATGAAGGAATAGATGGTCAACCGATTCACCATTTCTCTTGCACATGTAGCACCAATCCAAAATCCACATCTTCCTTTTTTGTAAATTATCAATCATCAAGCATTTCCCTAAGGAAGCAGTCCAAACAAAGAAAGCTACTCTAGAGGGAATCTTCTGCTTCCAAATACTTTTCCAAGGAAAACCATAGATAGTGTTGCCAACTAAAATTCTATAGTAATCACTAACCATGAATCCCTTATCTTTGCTACGTATCCAACACATTTTATCCTCACCAAGCCCCCTTATAGGAGAACCATATATGGTTTCCATGAAATTTGACATAGCCTCTAGTTCCCGAGCATGCACACCCCTAAAGAATCTCACATCCCAAAAGAGGACACCATTGGAGGACTTCATAAGCTCAACCACACTGGCATCCTTATTCCTGCATTCACAAATTAAGTTGACTTACCCTCTTGAAACCTGGTTCCATGCTACCAGAAAGCACAACGACAACAGGAGACTCACTGCCAGTAATGCACATCAATGCCTTCCAAATTATTAGTGCAGATGTAACAATCATCCCTGGGATAAAATCATAACATTTAAGTGAAAAAATACTGTGCAAAAAGGTTAGTAAACCACAACATGATAATGGTAATTTACAAACAGATTTCTACTTCAAAGTGAAACATCAGTACCAAAATATTCAAATTTGTTTTCATTTCAACAAAACATTTTTTTGCACTATTGTTATAGCAGAGGCAAGATAGCAAAATAGTCAAAATTTCAAAAGAGAACCCCCTCCATTTCAAAAGCAACCACCCTTTCAGTATCAAAAACTTACAATCTCAGAGGTTCTGAAAATTAGCAAACTATCTTATAATGGGATAATAAAAATGAATAACCTTGCAGCCATATCTGCTCGTACAGAGTGTGAGTTTGGATTAGCTTTTTTGCGTCAGCAAGTTTGCTTCTTAAAGCCTCACTTTTTCAATGTACAATTGTACTTTTGCCAATTTTCAGCAAAAAGCTCATCCAAAAATAACACATTAACCATGGAAAAAAAAAAGACTTCAGGCCATAATTTATGCTTTTTGCAAATCATTTATCAAAAAAAAAAATTATGTTTTACTGCAAATCAACCACTTTTTGGAGGGTTTATAAGATTTCAAACTCCATAAAATCTGAAACATTCTGACTAACAATAATGCTCAATTTTTAATATGTTGGATTGTGCTGCTTCTTCTTATGAACACAATTTTGAAAAATATAAATTTGAGTAATTACCATATGTTGACCTATAATTGTAAAAATGTTAAAAATCAAGAACCGGGAGTAAACAGTAGCCAGGGAGAAGGGGAACGGGAGATTTGAACTATTAACTCCCATGGCCCCTAACCCATTGTGCTATGCTACCCTTGAGGTTTACGACATACAATTAAAAGTTATTACTAAGACAATCCAAAGTTAAACTTATATCACAAATTTATTTATAAAAAAAAATAAAAATACAAGATTCCTATTTTTTTATAAAAAAGAAAAAGAAAAAAAAAATCACCCTTTTTATGTATTTATTCGTATTGACTTAGCATTCAAAAATAAAAAGTAAACTGATAACTTTATTTTGTGGGCATGAATTATATCACCCAACCCACCATATAAACAATAATTATGAATGTGAAATTTGATTTTGTTTCTGTTTCCTAGAAAATAAAACTTGGAAATCCCAATTCAAATGAGCCAAACAGAATCACATCAGCCTCAACAAACAATTGGGTTTTGTTCTCTTAAGCCTGAAAAGAAAACCCAACAAAAAAAAATCGATAAAGCTTCAATTTTTAATGCATACCCACAATTTATTATCACCCAAAGACGGCAAAAAACACATAGAATTCTAATTCCAAACACGAATCAATGAAATGAAACAAAAAAAACAAAAAAAGATTGAAAAATTGGAAGCGAACCAAGACTGACGGCCTGTGTGAGGACCTGTCGGATCTGAAGGGATTTGATGGAGTCCATTGTCTCACCGATCCAACCCATTCTCACAGTCTCTCTTTCTCTCTCTCTCTCTCTGAGTCTCTCAGTTACAGAAATCAAAGCAAACCCACGTTTTATTTTATTGCTTATGTTTGGGTGTGCTTCTTATAATGCCGGAGAGCTACTGTTTCTGTAAAGGGCCGTTTTATTTTTATTTTTATTTTTTTTATATCTTCTATTTTTCAAGTTTTTATTTTTTTAATTTTAATTTTAGAATTTTTTTTGGGCTAAAATATATTTTATTTCTTTTAAATTTAGTGATAGTGTCATTTTGATCAATCAAAAAGTTCCAAAACTTGTTACTCATCCCCTCAACTTTCAAATTGATGTCTTTTTTTTTTTATGTGAAATTGATGTCATTTTGATATTTGAAGTTTCAAAATTTTCTTCTATAAGTGACCCCTTCTCGATTATTTTCTAAAGTTTTTTATGGAAATTTTTAAAAAAAAAGTATTGGCAGGTTGTATGGTTATAATAAGAAATAAGTAATAACTAGAGTTGTGTCATTTGTGTTGAGATCATGCCACATGTTGCCCACTATTTTCTATTTTCTATTTTATTATAATTCCATAGTTATAGTGTTATACAAGCAAAGGAGAAATATTTTAAATCCTGGATGTTTTGAAAATACTAAGATATGCCAAGTTGCCAACTATTAACCTTACACATATTTCCCTTATCCACAAATATTTCACTTATCCTAACTTTGAAGGTGTTAGTTAATAGATTGAAAATCGTGTTACCCATGGTTATACTTATATTGGTGTTTTTAATGAAAACATTCAGTATTTTAATTCCTCATTGCATTGTAATTATAGAATTATTTAAATAATAATAATAAATAAATAAATAATACTTAAAAAAATAAAAACTTTGATAATGTTTTACTTGCCCTTTAGATGCTACATTTGATCAGTAGAAAGAAAAATGGAAAGGTTGGTCGGCACTAAATAATTTAGATATGAATAAGCCTACAATATGATTGAATGGAGGTTTTTGGAAGCTGTGATAGCTAGGTTTAGGATTTTTTTTTTTTTTTTGAAGGCCTAGGTTTAGGATTTTTCAAAATACTGATAAAAGTGTTTTCAGTTAACTCAATTAGTAAAATTTATAATTGTTAAATAAAATATTTAAGGTTTAATCCTCGCCTACACCAAAAATCGATTAGTGTCTTGGATAAGACTAAATGCAAAATAGGCCTAAAATTTACGTCAGACTTAAAAAGCACTTGCATCATCCTTATCAAGAATGCTAAAATTTTTAGCATTTAACACTTCAAAAATCTACTTTATTTATTATACCATCCCACTTTAAAATACATCAAACATCAAAATTTCTATATTTTTTACCATTTCATTTAAATAATATAAACTACTCATTAAAATAATAATAAAACAACTTAACACAAACAACCAGCCAACCACCTCACCAACATGAGAATAAAAAACTATTTTTTTTTTACAATTTAGGCTATAGTGAGCTTGTATTAATACAAGCTCACTGTGCAAGTATGCCAAAAATTTTACAATTTGAAAGTTTTGATGGAGTTGCTTTTTTGGTGTTTTGATGCTAAAATTTAGCATATACCCCTTTTAGCATCCTTAATGAGGATGCTCTTAGTGCATTGGTGTATGTCTGTTCAAGTGTAAAGACATATTTTATTCATTCTCAATTCACTTTTTCAGTTGGTGTGTGTCTGTGTGTGAGTGATGTGAGTGTTTTAAAAAAAATGGTATGTGAACGAAGAATGAATATTTTATTGAAATAGCATTTAGAATAGATATTCTCAATTAGAGATTTTTGAAAAATAGTTGTGTAAAATAGAAAAAATAAGTATTTATGTTGAAATAAACAAGAATTTATACACGAGATAATATAAATGCTCTTTAATCATGATGCGTTTGTCTTCTACCTCTCACTCAGTGTGGTTGAACAATGGAACTTGTGGATTATTTTCGAGTAATCTGAGGCATATGTCAAGGTGATCCTTGCCACCTTATTTGCTTATCCTCTATGTTGAATGTCTTCCATGTTAAGAGTTAAGACAGGCTGAGATGGAAGGAGATGTAAGAGGGATTGCTACTAGCAAGGAGTCCAAGCCCATCCAAGTTTTTCTTGCTGATAATTCACTGTCATTTGAGGGAATGTGTAAACTAGCATAGTGAGGAGAAAGAATATGATAAGTTAAGATGCGTTTGAAAGAATGTAGTAGACTAGCATCTCGAGTTTTATAGACTCGATTTCAATCTAAAACTCGAGGGTTAAAGACTCGATTCCCATTTGGTGAGTTGGCAGTAAGATGCCACATAGATCTCGAGTCTTATAGACTCGAGTTCTAAAAAGCAAAACCGAGTCTTTGGGACTTGATTTTTGTCGGGAAGAACAGATAAAGAAGAACAAAGGAAGAGGGAAAACGAGAGCTCTGAAGAACAGAGGACGATCTGAAACGATCTGGAGCTCCGATGAACAGAGGACGATCTAAAATGATCTGGAGCTCTGAAGATCTGGTTGGAGAAGATCTGGTGGACGATCTACAACGCCGAAGAAGAACGAAGAGTCATAGTGCTCCGTCTTCCAGATGTGGCTCTCTCAAGCCAACATCCCAATGGCATCTTCGAAAACCTCACTCGTCTCCGCAATCTCAGTCTTCATCTCAACGCTCTCACCGATTCACTTCCTTCTGATCTCCCTGCTTGCGTCAACTTGCGCAACCTATACTTGCAAGGTAATCTCTTTACCGATGATATTCCTGAGTTTTTGTAAAATGGTGGAACTCCGAGTCTAAAAAACTCGAGTTCCACGTGGATTTGTTTCCACATCAGCTCCAATCACTTACAAATCGAGACTTAAAAACTCGAGTTTTATCTTGGAACTCGAGTTTTAGATACTTGAGATGCTCGTTTCTAACATTGTTTTGAAACGTGACAACTAACTAAATCTTTTGATATTTAATGTTATTTGGAAAAAAAATTCTTGTCATTTTGTCAAGCAACAGCCCAAAATTGTGAGAAGTTGGTGGAGACATTGAGTAAGAATTTTTTTTCCAAATAACATTAAATATCAAAAAATTTAGTTAGTTGTTATGTTTCAAAACAATGTTGGAAACTAGCATCTCGAGCGTCTAAAACTCGAGTTCCAAGACAAAACTCAAGTTTTTAAGTCTCGATTTGTAAGAGGTGGCAGCTGATGTGGAAGAAAATTCACGTGGAACTCGAGTTTTAAAGACTCAAGTGGCCAAAATGGCCAAATGGCCATAAAATCCTAACTATATAGTTAGTAGTTCTAGATACCAAACTATATTATTTACTAACAATTCGAGTCTAAGAGACTCGATTTTGGCCTATAAATCGAGTCTCAAAGACTCGATTTCCATGATCTGATACGGCATTATTTTCCTACTTGGAAATCGAGTCTCTAAAGCTCGATTTATAAACCAAAAAAATTTAAAAAAAATTTAACTCTCAACTCTCTCGTACAAGCCAAAATACACAAATTTTTTTTTAAGAAATCCAGAAACACAACAATCAGATCAAAGGGAGAAAGAATCAGATCAGATAGGAGAGGCGACCTGCCCAGAACATATCAGAGAAGAACCCAGAGGAAAAAAAAAAAAAAACCAGAAACAGAAACAGAGAAGAACCCAGAACATCAGAAAAGAACCTGGATCGGTCTGCCTGGGTCGCCGCGCACCGCGCTGCGTGGCCTGGGTCGCGCGCGGCCTGGCCTGAAAATATGTGTTCATCAGAGAAGAATATGTGTTCATCAGAGAAGAAAGAAAAAGAGAAAAAAAAAAAAAAAAAAAAACCCAGAAACAGAAACAGGGGTCGCGTGGCGGCCTGGGTCATGCGGTGGCCTGGGTCGCGCTCGGCCTGGGTTGCGCAGCGGCCTGGGTCGGCGAGCTTGCATCTCCATTTCTTCTTCTTCTTCTTCTCTCTCTCTTTCTTTCTTTTTTTCTTTCCTTCCGCGTTTTTGCTGTTTCTGCATTTTGGGTCATTAATATTTATTATTTTTGGGTTAGAAATCAAGTCTCTAAGACTCGATTTTCAGGTAGATGCCACGTGGAAAAAGTGTCACATCAGACGTGAACAACCCATGAAAATCGAGTTTCAAAAACTCGATTTATAGACCCCAAATCGAGTCTCTTAGACTCGAAATGCTAGTTAAAAATATAGTTTGAAAACTTAAACTACTAACTAAATAGTTAGGATTTTATGGCCATTTTGGCCGACTCAAGTTTCACCATTTTAATACTTCTTCTTCCTCGCGTTCTTCTGAGTCAGACCCGGCGTTCTTCTTCGTGCAGATCTGAAGACCAGATCATCTAATTGCCCACCCAGCATTCAATCATCCAATCGGAGCTCCAGCGTTCTTGGTTCTTTATCTGTTTCTTCGTCTCTGTTCTTCGTCGTCAGATCGTTCTTCCTGTCGTCAAATCGTTCTTCGTTCTGGGTTTCTTCATCTTCTTCTTCATCTTCGTTTTGTTCTTCTTCTACTGGGCTTCATCTTCGTTCTGTTCTTGTTGTTTGATTTTCGATTGGTTCGGGCAATGGCTAGCCAATCCCAGACCGACTCAGTCCATAACTTCATTGTTAAGGTTGGGTTTTTTTTTTTTTTTTTTTTTTAGAGATGCTTTTCTTGTTTTATTTGGTTTTTGAAAAAAATTTCATGTGGGTTTCTTCTTCTTTGCTCTGTTGGATTTCTTCTTCTTTGTTCTGCTGGTTTTCTTCTACTAGGTTTCTCTTCTTTTGTTCTGCTAGGTTTTCTTCAACGTTCTGCTGGGTTTTTTTCACTAAGAAAATCGAGTCTTAGAGACTCAATTTTGATTTGGTGGAACTCTAGTCTTTAAGATTCGAGATCTATGTGGCATTTTCCTGTCCAAGTCATCAAGTATAAAGCGAGTCTTTGAGACTCGAGTTTTATATACAATTCGAGTTTCTAAAACTTGAGATGCTAGTTTGCTAATACCTTTCAAACATGTATTACCTTACTATTTTGTCCTCCCTTACTATGCTAATCTGCACATTCCCTTCATTGAGTAATTAATATGAAAGAGCGCTAAGACAACCATTTTCCTAGACATGGCAATACGGGTCAGAATTTTTTGACCCGACCCGACCCGACCCGAAAAATACCTGACCCGAACCCGATTTTTTTGACCCGAAGCAAAAACGGGTTAACCCGTGACCCTACCCGATTTTTTTGCGGGTCAACTCGACCCGACCCGGATAACCCGTGACCCGACCCGTTAAAAAAATTCGCTAATTTTTTTTTTTTTAATTATGTCCTGATGCTATGTGCATAAAGCACAAAACATCAAAACTAATAATAATATATTCAATATTTACTACAACAATTAAGAGGAGCTTCACTGTGCATGACAACAATAGACAAGACATCACAATTCAGTGATTCACAACACTGCACTCTACTCTCTACACAACAAAAGGGCCAATTGGTCAAGGCCGTCAGTCACAACCATTAAAAAAAAAAAAAATATCTCATCCAAGGACCGAATATGCTTGCTAGCTGTAGTCCATAATGTCCATTACTCCATCACTTAATTCTATTCACTCCTAAAAGTTGAGTTCCTCATTTCCTTTGCTTCTCCTGCGCCTCCAAAGTCCTCTGCCCTTCTTCAGTCTTCAGTTCTTCACACATTCCACATTCGGCATTCCACACTTTTTTAGTTTCAGTGTTTCACACAAAGCAGTCAAGCTTGCGCCTCTGCCCTTCTACACTGCTCTGCTTTCTCACTTCTCTCAGTTCACTTCTCTGTCTCTCGCCACCCACAAGCCACACGGCCCACATAGCTGCTGACCCATTTAAGAGGAGCACAACCACAAATCATCAACTATGGTGAAGGTAATTTAAATCATTTTCATCATTCTCTTAATTCCCTAAATGTTTTTAGTTTTTGGATCGATTTTTTAATATTATGAATTTATGATTTAGCAATAATAAATGTTGTTTTGTGCTGACTGGTAGAATGTATGTATACCTCATAGACTCATAGTCATTTCATTAGCTTATGTTTTTATGTTTCTTTATATAATGCTTCATTTTCTGCATTGATTTCTAAATTTTTTGATATCTGTACTAAATGTTTCATGTTCTCATTTATTGACATGAATTAGTATTTGTACCTTTTAATTAACATAAGCAATGGTACACGTGTGAATGGTTGTTTGTCAAATCCGAAGTTGGCTCTGACTTGTGATATCTTTAGTTTACATCTTTTTGAATGCCCAGCCCATAAGTTAGTGGTACAATTTGATTGTTGAATGTATGTGTCATTTGGATGAATGTGTCATCAAATATAGTATATTGCTCTGCCTCTGCCTCTGTCTATGTGTCATTTGGATGAATGTCTTATGTAGTTGTGTTTACAGTCTCTTTAGATGTTTTAAATAGATTAGAATTTTAATTTTAATTATATATTTTTCTTTGATAATTAGAGTACAGCGGCTTCTCCGGCTGTAAATTTGGAAAGTGACGATGATGCGGTAATTATGGATACTTCTACTAATCCTTCACCATCTTTAAGAGTTAATTCAAAATCAAAGTTTAAGAAACCAAAAAGAGTTTTAGGGAAAAAAACAAAGGAAAAAGAAAAACTACACACTTCTACGGTTTGGACTGAATTTGTGAAATTGCCTATTAATGAAGAAGGGTTAACTAAGGCTACTTGTCAATGGTGTGGGAAAATGTTTTTGGCGGATAGTCATCATGGAACATCAAACTTGCATCGCCATCTTCTTAAATGCTTAAAACGAAATGAATTAAAACAAGATGGTGAAGAAGAGGGTAAGGTGTTACAAAACAAGATAACTCAAGAAGAGTTTCGTGAGATGTTAGCGGAGGCTATTATTAAACATAATTTACCATTTAGTTTTGTTGAGTATGAGGGCATTAGAAAAATTTTCAGCTATCTAAATTCAGATATTAAACATATTTCTAGGAATACTTCAAAAGCTGATGTTCTAAAACTTTACAAGAATGAGAAGGATGATGTTAAAAATAAGTTGAAATCAATTCCTGGTAGAATATGTTTGACTTCGGATTTATGGACCTCTATTACAAGTGAGGGATATATTTGTCTTACGGCACATTATGTGGATGAGAATTGGAAATTGAAAAACATCATCTTGAATTTTTGTCATATGCCACCTCCACACACGGGAACACTTTTATCGGAGAAAATTTTAAGTTTCTTGGAAGAATGGGGTATTGAGAAGAAAATATTTTCCATTACTTTAGATAATGCATCTAATAATGATAATTGCCAAGATTTCATAAAGCAAAAGCTTAATGAGGGGGGTTTATTGTTATGTGATGGTATCTTTTTCCATGTGCGTTGTGGTGCTCATATATTGAATCTTATTGTTCAAGAAGGATTGAAAGTAATAGATGACTCGGTGATTAAGATCCGAGAAACTATGAAATATCTTAAAGGATCAGAGAGTAGAATGTGCAGATTTGATGAATGTGCCAAGATAGTTGGTATGAAGAGAACAAAGGGTTTACGTTTAGATGTATGTACAAGATGGAATGCAACATATGACATGATTGACAGTGCTATGAGATATCGTTCTGTGTTGAACCGTTTAGCAGAGGAAGATGCTAATTTCAAGCATTGTCCATCAAGGGATGAATGGAATAGAGTTGAAAGGATAACTCGGTTTTTGAAACCTTTCAATGACATTACAACTCTATTTTCTGGAACTGATTACCCTACAGCAAATCTATATTTTCAAGGAGTGTCTCGAATTGAATTGCTCTTACTTGAAGAAATGGAGAGCCAAGATTCATTTATCTGTAATATGGCAGAACAGATGAAAGTTAAATTTGACAAATATTGGGATTGTTATAGTGTGGTGCTAGCTTGTGCCATTGTTCTTGATCCAAGGTATAAGTTAGATTATGTGGACTATATTTTCAAGAAAATAGAGCCAATTGAGCACATTGCTGAAATGAAGGTGGAGAGCATTGAGACTACATTGTATAAGCTTTTTTCAGAATATGAACGCCCCAAGCCTATGGCCACTACAAATGTTTCATCTTGTGTTGGGAGTTCTAGTCATACTAGCGGTGTTGTGGATGATCCTGATGATGATGAAGATAAGGAAGATGATGTAAGTGAATTGCATTTTATTTGGTATATGTTGTGCTATGTTTTTTTAATAATAAAGATTGTAATGTTGTGTGGTATTATTTTTCATTGCAATTTTTTTTAATGATTAGGAATTTGCTCATTATGAAAGTGGTCGTGGTACCAAAACAAAAAAATCTCAGTTGGACTTATATTTAGAAGAGCCTAGACTTGACAAAAAGCAAAATTCAAAGTTGGAAGTTCTCTCTTGGTGGAAAGAGCATTACAATCGGTTTCCAGAGCTCTCTTTAATGGCACGGGATCTCATGAGCATTCCGATAACCACTGTTGCTTCTGAATCAAGTTTCAGCACTAGAAAAAAAATTCTTACTCCGTATCGATCACGTCTTTTACCTGAGAATGTGGAAGCTACGTTATGTACTAAAAGTTGGCTATATGGATTTGAAGGTAATTTAATTTTTTTATAGTCATAATTATACAATTTTAATTCTTTATTGATTTGCTTTCATGGTATATTAAGTTATATTAAAATATTGTATTGTAGATGAAGATGCTGATGAAATTGGCCAACTTGAGCTACAATTTGCAAGTATGAATATTTGCAGTGCTGAATCTGCTACTAACGTTGAGTAGATTGAGATTGAGGTGTAATTCTTATAAAATATTTACTTATTCTTCTTTACTTAATATGTTATGTTTATTTTTAAATATTTTTTTGTTTAGTTTATCTTTCTAAGTAATCTAACTTTACTATTATTTTAAATGTAACAGGAACATGTGCACTTAAGAAGATCGATAACTTGCTACTTTGCTGGCTTACTTGTTTTGTTAGTTTTAAGATCTATCTCTTTATTGAAGTTGTAAACTTGTAATTATATGCATTTTGACAGTGAACTATTAACATTGAAGACTTTTTCCATCATGAATTTATGACTATAAATAATTTTTGTTATACTCAAAAGTCAAAACTGTCAGAATTGGAAGGATATTAACAAGTGGCATTAAGTGCAATTCATTTTCTTAACTGATTTTATTTATTCTCTCTAAACAGGTTGTCATTGATTTGTTTTTGTAATTGAAAAAAAAGTTTGAAAAATACGGGTCAACCCGACCCGACCCGCAACCCGATTGACCCGTTTAAAAATGACCCGTTTTGACCCGTGACCCGTTTGACCCGCAAACCGTTTGACCCGACCCGAACCCGACCCGACCCGCCCGTTTTGCCATGTCTACATTTTCCTCTCTCAAAATACGAGTGTCCAACAAATTTGGGGGGTTCTTGAGATTAAGATCTTGAGAAATGTTTGGCTACTGTCTTTTGCAGAGAGCTTAAAAAGTTACTCTTTTAATATGATAAAAGGAACATGTTTGGACACAAAAATCCATTGGCTACATTAGTCTACCCTGTGTCAACCAAAACATGCAGGCAAGCTAGGTCTTAGGGACATAGAATTGTTTAATAGGACTATTCTAGCCAAGTAGGGGTGGCATCTCCTCCAAAAATTCTCACTCTTTATTTAATAGCAAACATTGCTCAAATAATAACATTTCTTTGTGTAATGAAATTATTTGGAATTAGCAACAAGTATAATGTCAAATGACCACAATTCATATGGATATAGGTTAATGTTCAAATTACATGTATTGATCTTGTTTCAATTTTATCAGCATTTGTTATTGAGAGAAAATTAGAAAGAACACTCATTATTTTCATTGTTTGGTTTGCTATAGAAAAAGGGTGGTACAAGTGTTTTTCACCTGAGCTTATCGAAATTTAATCTCCCCAAACCGAGGAGAAAATAGGGATAATACCCGGGCTTAAAAGGAAAAGGTAATTCTCATCCTTCATTATAAGATTCACTTACCAAGTTACCACTACCAGCCACCAACTCATCATTTTTGTCCAATCCAAATTTCTTCTTTTTTTTCTTTTTCTTTTTTTTCAAATTTTCCTCCTATCTAAATTGTAGGTAGCTACCAACACTTTTTTCTTCCTTCTCTTTTATATATTTCATTATCTAAAATCTGAGTTTTTTTCCCTTTTTTTAATATTTCATTTTAACCATAATCACAGCATTATTATTATTATTATTATTATTATAGAAAAAGAAGTTAGAACAACCAAATAATATTGATATGTCATTTTTGTAATATGTCAAATTACTTGATAAAAACATTTCTTGGTTTTCTTCATGATAATCTTTGTCCTCTCTCCAAATGTTTCATTTTAGTTTCTTTTGTGCCTTCATCTTCATGCTGATATGAAATTTCTGTGAGATTTCTTTTGGCTTTGGTTTATTTCTTGTTTGCACATAAGATAACAACCAAAATGTATTGAATTGTAAAAATATATATATAAAATAAATTGTTAACGTTTTGGCATAGGAGGTGTAAATCTATATATTAAAATTCGAATGGTAGCATTTACTATTGTTACGCTTTTGTTAAGCTACATTATTGACCACATCACCATTTTTTTTTTAGCGGGAATTTTATTTTTTTTTATTTTATAGATTTGTTCCTCTACATTTTTTGATAACATTTTATATATTAACCAATTGACTTTACGCATTCATCTAGGATTTTTTTTTTTTTTTTTAATAATATTGCGGATGGTTTTAGCTTTACATATATTTGCCCTTACATTTTCATTTACTTTAATTTAGAAAAAAATCTTTCCATGCTTTTCTTTTTCTTCTTTACTCTTACTTCAATTCACTGTCTCTCCCTCTCTTTTTGTCGTACCAAAAGAGAGGGAGAGACAATGAAGAACTAGGATTATGTCTTGATTCTAGACCCAAAGTCACAACTCCAATCAAAATGAACAAAAAATCTCAACCTTTCTATTACCTTTCTAAATAAAAATAGATGAATGTGTAAAGACAAAATATATGTAAAGTTAAAACTATCTAAGATATTATTAGAAGAAAAAAAAAACCATCCAAGATGAATGTGTAAAATTATTCAATTAATATATTTAATATTATTAAAAAAATTAGAGGAATAAATCAATAAAAAAAAAGGGTGATGTGGTCAATGATTTGGTTCATTTGATCCAATTCGGTCTATTTTGGTTGAATTCAATCTATTTGGTCCAGTTCGGTCCAACCCGATTACTTCGGTTCATTTTGTCCATTTTTGGTTTAATTCAGTCCCCTTTTTCATCCCTTCCACCTTTCTATCCTCCAAACATTTTCTATCATTCCACTCTTCAATCCTCCCAACCAAACATAGCCTTAATATTTTTAAAATAACTAAAAATGAAGCCTCTTGTAGGAACTTCCATTTATTATCTACATGAAACTATATAATTAATCCTAATCCTTTACCTTCATCTTCTTTCTCTCACAAGGAGGTTAGGCTTAAATTTTAGGTGGTGGGTAATCAAATCAATGCATGATAACTTTTTCCCCCCAAAATACATTCAATGTTAAGTGGCATTTGATTTTGTGAAAATAACATTCCAATTTGTAATAGGAATTATAGGTACCCTACTGGAACATAGTTTCACATGAAATCAAGTTTGAAGTAATTTAATTAGATGATGCAAATTTGTTAGGTAATTAAATTTTTATGGAAGAATAGTTCTTTTTTTTAAAAGAAAAATCCTATTACACACTCATTATTGCATACTTGGTACACACTTGACACTCCCTTTGAAATCGAGTTTTGAAATGTGATTTTAGTTAAAACACAATTTTAGTCCAAGTGACAGTTTGGTTACAATGAGTGTGCAATAGCAAGTGAGTGATAATCTTTACTTTAATTGCCAAGTTTAAAAGCAAAACAAATTGTTGGGTTTTTTTGGTTTTGAATCGTGGTTTTGTTGAGTTTTGGATCCTAAAAGTGTTTTGTTTCATTTTTTAAACTTGATTTATAAATTTTAAGATAGGTAATTTTTTTTACTACACTTATAATATGTTTTTTTGGGGAATAATAGTTAACTTCTAATATACTTTGATGACGCACAAAGTTTAGTCCATAAATGTTGTCTTAGAGAGCTTCTAAATGAGTAGTTAATATAACATACATAAACACCACTTAAACCCGAAAAGATAAGCTTACATGTTTAGGCCCAACTATGATATATTAATCACTCATTCAACTTCGCTCGCATGTTATAACCAACAACTCCATCTCACGTGTAAGTATTTGCCTCTCTATGAGCTTCCAAACCTCTATTTGGGGCAACAAATAAGTCATACTTGCTCCCTTTTTGCCTATGAGATTTTTTCTTTACTAGCGCGTCATCCATGAGCCTCTCGTGTGCTATCCATAAAAACCACATGCCAACCCTAAACGGTATCCATGGGAACCCAGCCCACACTTCCATATCTATAGGAACCTCACACCTCACCATGATCTAGCACCATGACAATACTATTCTATTGGGCTTCTTTGTTGGATCTCAAGCTCAAAAGCTTGATCTCAGCTTGAGTTTGAGCTTGATATTAAGCTCAACCTTGGCTTGACTAATGAATCAAGCCAAGTCAAGCTCAAGTTTTTTGGCTTTCCCACGAGCTCAAGCTCAAACAATATTTTAGGCTTGTCTTAAGTTCAAGCAAAGCTCAAGCCAAGCTTGAGCTTTTGACTTTTACTGACAAGCCAAACTTGAACATACATTACTCGATAAAACTTGGCTCGTTAAGAGACCTAAACTCAAGTACCCTACCCATACGTACATAACCTTCTTTCTTCATTTGTTTTCTTATTTTATTTTTATTTCATGGTGAGCAATTAAATATGGAGAAGATAATAAATAATGACATAATTTACATGAAGAGAAAACTAAACTAGCGTCTACGAATTTTCATAAAATTAACACAGCTTTTTACAAACTTTTTTATTTTATGTAATATGGCTGAGGTTCAGATAACTAGTGCTATTTCTACGTTTTTTCCCCCACTGTTTTCATGTGTTGTCAATGGAGGTTTGTTTGACAAACACAAGAGGTCACCACCAGTTTTCTTCATCCATGTTCTGATAAAAATAGCATGCACAAAGGGTCACTTTACTTCTTGAATTTTAAAAATAAATATTCATATTTCTTTCATTTTTGTCCAATTGGGTCCACTCTGTCCATTTGGTACACTTCGGTCTAATTTGGTACACCTCGGTCTAGTTAAGTCAATTTCAGTTCAATTAGGTATCATTTGGTCCATTTCGGTTTAATCCTATCTACTTCAGTCCATTTAGGTCCAATTCTGTCCTTAAGATCCATTTTTATCCATTCAGTCCATTTCGGTCTACTTCGGTCTATTTCAGTCCACTTCGGTCTCATTTGGCTTATTTTGATCTACTTCTGTCCTCTTTGGTCCAAATTGGTCTACTTTGAGTGAATGGATGACCATCACCTTTGAAATTCTGAAGCTGTCTCAATTGTGCAGTAGTGAAAGTAAAATGCCACTTGACTAGAAGATACATTTGGATCTTCAGTTGCTAACATAAATAAATAACTACGCAGTCATATCATAAGATGAGTATAATTGAGGGTAAGAAATCATCCTTAAAAGTTCAAATATGATTACTATCTATGATGACATGTTCTTATTTAACTTGATGTCGGAATGAGTTAAATTGCATTTGTAGAGAAAAACCTCCACTAGGCAAATTAATCAAAGCATCCTAATGTCATATCAACTTAATAGCATTACGTTAGGCAACATAACATTATGTACTAAAATACGAGTACAAAAGTTTTCAAAAGAAGATTTCAATAATTTTTTTGGAAATTGTTATTGTCTTAATCAATTTACAAATAAATTAAATTAACACTAAACAAATTAAAGTTTTCAAAAGAAGGCTTCATGTTGTATTTATAACTTATACATTGCAAGATAAGTTTTTCTATTGATATGTGAAGTTCATCTTGCAATGTATAAGTTATTCAACATACCATGGCAAAAATTCAATTATAAATAAATTTATTGTCCTCTCCATTCTCTAACAAGAATGATTATATATATTTTCATATAAACACTCAAAATAGTTCATATGACAAAACAAGGCCACATGAAATAAACTCCTTATGTTGATGAACTTATTGTATGGTTGAACGAAGTACCCAACTTTTTATTGATAAAAAATTTAAAAAAAAATATTGACACAAAAAATTGTAACTGTCTCACGCATTGCGTAAGCCTGCGACTAGTCGTACACCAATTCTCACACTATTGCACGTCTTGATGAGTGATATTCACTTGTTGCATTCAAAAGAAATGAGTTGATCAAATTGCCTACTAGCGTTTCTGGAATCCCTTTTGAATGTATGTGCTGGTGTCATAGACGCAAAATCC
>JARYZH020001196.1:0-36762 GCA_030021035.2 Notholithocarpus densiflorus
AAAATTCATGATTAACGGGTATAAATATTAGGAATAACTTTCTTCCTCAAAAAAATAAAAAATAAAAATTCTCTCTTAAATGTCGTGACCGATCAAATTACATGCATAATAAACGGTAAAAGATAGCAGATGGTAATGCCATAATTATATTAAATAAAATAGTTATGATGACTTAAAACATCAACGGTTTCATCAAATAAAAAAACATCAACGGCAATATAATGTGTATAAAGCTGCATACAAATTCAACATATTACATTTACTGATTTACGGCTATGAACCCATGACATTATATTACATTAAAAGTCATTCTTATCACATTTGGTAAGTTTCTATACAGGGGCGGCCCCACGTTAAGGGCAGGGTGGTCCCAGGACCACCCTGACCTAAAAAGAAATTTATATATAATAATTTAAAAAAATTTATTTGTCTACCTTTCCAAAAAAAAATTTTGGGAACACCCTCAATTTTTTTTTATACCAATTAAAGTAAATTTTGCTCCATAATTTGTTCTACTTTCAAGCAAAAAGAAAAAGCCCAAAAAAAAAAAAAATTGTAACATAGCAAGCCCAAATGCCCAGACCCCAGGAAAAAAAAGCCCAAGATCAATCCTAAATAGACTTAGACAGATTTTTAAATCAACAAAAAAACCCTAAATAGATTTTTAAATCAAAATAATTAAATACTTATTAACTAAATACCCAACCCAAACCCAATACGTTATACGCGTACACCGATTGATCAAAATCATCAAATGGTAAAGCAAACCTGAAATCCCAACCTAAAGGGAAAAAACCTCATCAACGACATCAAGCACATCGGCACCTCCGCCTCAAACTCAACAACAGCAACAGCAACAGAGCACATCGGGTCATTAGCAATGGCAAGATTGGATCGAAGATAAGAGAAAGAGATTGCGTTGGCCTCGAGCAATAGCAACAGACCCCGCCCTGCCCCTAGTCCAAGAGCACATCGACATCAGCGACGGCGAGATCGGATCAGAGATTGCCTTGGCCTAGCCTCGAGTGCTCGACGTGCTGCCGCGGTACCACCCCTCAAGGTATTTCAATTCTCTACTTCTCTCTCTTTTTCTCTATCTCATCTTACATCTTTGCTGTGCTCTGAGAGTGAGAGCAGAGCTTTCTCTCTCTTTGTTTCTTTTTGAACTAAAAAATGAGATTCTCTCTTTGGAAAATTGGAATTGAATACCTTTATCTTATGTCTGATTTCCTTTATTTGACATTATGACTTTATCAGTTTGTGAGTTTGTCATTTGTGTGTTGTGAATTTTTTATATCTTTAATGTTTTGTGTAATGTTGATTGGCTCTTGTGACTCTTGTCTATTGAGTGGGGGGTGGATGGGGGCCATCAGGCCATGGGGCCGTGGGGTACTGGGGTTATATATTTGAATTAAGAAAGTGGACAAGTAGAGGCAGTAAAGGCATAAAAGTGAACAGGCAGCAGTAAAGGCATAAAAGTAACTAACCAATATATTATAAAAGACAAAAAATTAAATTATGTTAGGTAGTGGGTTAAGCCATGGATAATGCACATGGGGTGTGTGCTATTGCATAGTGGGTTGTGTGCTAGACTGCTAGTAGTCAATAAAGAAAAATAATGAAACAACTAAACAACAATAATTACTAATTTTATTAACTAATACATTATAAAAGACAAACACATTACATTATGTTAGGCAGTGGGTTGAGCCGTGGATAATGCACAGTGGGTTGTGTGCTAGATTGCTAGTAGTCAGTAAAGAAAAATAATGAAACATCTAAACAACAATAATTAATAATTTTATTAAATATTTCAAATGAACTTATGGTTTATTTTTTTATTTTTTTGCTAGAATTATGGACAAATATTTGATAAGAAAACCACATACCCAAGATTCATCTCCTGTGCAAGATTCATCTTCATCTTTTAAGCGAATTCATGTTGACTTTAACTTAGAAAATCTTCCTTCAGATCTTGGGCTACAAGAAAATATATCATCTTATCATCCTAATAATCATGATGAAATAAGAAGATTTTATTTACAAAAAGGCTCTTGTCAACCTATTCTCCAAGTCCATGATTACCCTCTAACAAATTTTTCTAAAAAGCTCTGTCGATTTAGATCCGAATGGTATGTAAATAAAAACTTTTTGGAATATAGTATAGACAAGGATGCAGTATTTTGTTTATATTGCTACCTATTTAAGCAAGATGTTGGTAAGCAAGGAGGAGGAGAGACTTTTGTAACGAAGGGATTCAAACTTTGGAATCAGAAAGAAAAGTTATTATCCCATGTTGGAAGAGTTAATAGTGCTCATAACCAAGCTGTCAAGAAGAGTGAAGATCTAATGAAGGAAAAACAACACATTCAAAGCGTTTTGGTTAAGCAATCAAATCAAGATAAAGTTGAATATAGGGTTCAATTAAATGCAATAGTTGATTGCATAAGATTCCTTTTATGCTAGGAATTAGCTTTTCGTGGTCACGATGAATCTCAAGGTTCAAGTGATAAAGGAAATTTCCTTGAACTTCTACAATTTTTGGCAGATCACAATGAATCTATCAATGAAGTGTTGCAAAAAGCTCTGAAAAATTGCAAGCTTACCCACCATGAAATTCAAAAAGACATTGTGAATGCAATTGCACGTGAAACATCCAAAGCCATCATCAAGGATCTTGACAATGGGTTCTTTTCAACATTAGTTGATGAGTCGCTTAATATCTCAGTGAGAGAGCAAATGGTTCTCGTTCTTCGTTATGTGAACAAAAAAGGAATTATTATAGAGCAGTTGCTTGGTGTTGTACATGTAGCAAGTACCACCGCTTTGTCACTCAAATATGCTATTAAATGTTTACTTTGTGAACATAATTTGAGTTTATCGAAACTATGTGGACAAGGTTATGACGAGGCTAGTAATATGCAAGGTGATATCAATGGTCTCAAAACTTTAATTTTGAAAGAGAATAAGTCAGCATTTTATGTCCATTATTTTGCTCATCAACTTCAATTGACTCTTATTGCCGTTGCTAAAAATCACATTAACATTGCTGAATTTTTTTATGTGGTTAGTAATTTAGTAACTGTTGTTGGAGGCTCTTGTAAGAGACAAGATGCTCTTTGAGATGCACAATTTGCCAAAATTAAAGAAGAATTAGAGAATGGTGTACGTAGCAAGGTTTTCAGACCCGGACCGTTCATTGAACCGTAAAAGGGAGAGGTTCAAGGTTTTTGAGGTCGAACCGAGGTCGAACCGGAGTCAAACCGTGATGACGTCATAATTAATTTAATATTAATTAAAGCCTAAATATAGATATTAAATTTATAAAACTAGCAAAATTGACAATATATCTATATATGTGAGGGAAATTTAATGATTTTCAAGCATATATATAATAATATAATAAGAAAGTTAATAAAATAAAATAATAATCATGAAAACATTAAAATTTATGATTAATTTTTAAAGTATAGTTGAATATCTTTGAAGGATTTTAATTATAACTTTTTTTATTCCTTGTAAGAGATGGATAATTTAATTAAGTAGAATAAAATTGTGTTAAGTTGTTTTTAAAAAAAAAAAAAAAAAAATTTGCTATGGGGTTGGACCGCACGGTTCTCACCGGTTCGTGCAGTCCAACCCCGGTTTTAGCGGTTCACGGAATTAACAAAAAATCCGGTTCTTTAGGCTTAAAAAACCGGTTTTCATCCCGGTTCCCAGTTTTCACGGTCCGACCTCCCGGTCCGGTCCGGTTCTGAGAACTATGGTACGTAGAAGTGGGTAGGTTTGACTCAAGAGACAAATCTTAAATGTCCTGGTGATACACATTGGGGATCATATTATGGGACTATTCTCAACTTGATTTTGATGTTCTCTACTATTGTCGATGTACTTGAGATTATTGAAGAAGATGGCCTCTCCGACCAAAAAGTTGAAGCTCGATCTATTATGAGGTCAATTCTATCTTTTGAATTTGTCTTTACTCTGTACTTTATGAAAAACATTTTAGGGATCACAAATGAGTTGTCAATAGCATTGCAAATAAAAAAAAAAAAAAAAATCAAGATATAGTAAATACTATGGATCTTGTTAAAGTGTCTAAGTAACGATTGTAAGTGATGAGAGATGATGAATGGATATCTTTATTGACTGAAGTGTCTTCATTTTGTACCACACATGATATTCCTACCTTGAATATGGATGAAATATTTGTAGTTAGTGGGAGGCCGCGACGCAACACCTAACAAAATACAACTTTACATCATTATCATGTTGAGCTATTTTACACAATCATAGATTTGCAACTTCAAAAGCTTAACAATCGTTTTTCAGAGGTGAATACTGATTTGCTACTTTGTATGGCTTGCTTGAATCCAA
Organism: Notholithocarpus densiflorus; assembly: GCA_030021035.2. Classification (NCBI taxonomy): domain Eukaryota; kingdom Viridiplantae; phylum Streptophyta; class Magnoliopsida; order Fagales; family Fagaceae; genus Notholithocarpus; species Notholithocarpus densiflorus. The sequence continues at coordinate 4,378 of JARYZH020001196.1, forward strand.
GTAATTCATTTGTGGTTTTTGATAAGGAAAAGTTGATATGTCTAGCAAAGTTCTATCCATCTGATTTTCTTGGGACAGATATCTTGGCACTTGGCTATCAACTTCAGAATTACATTTTTGATATGCGCAGCAATGACTTTTTTTTAGAGCTTCAAGGATTTGGTGAACTTGTTGAAAAGTTAGTGAAGACATGGAAGTATAAGACTTATCCATTAGTCAATTTGCTGGTGAAGTTAGTTTTGACCCTTCCTGTCGCTACTGGAATAGTAGAAAAAAGTTTTTCAATAATGAAATATATGAAGAATGAACTGTGCAATTGAATGAGAGATTAGTGGATGAATGATTGCTTGGTTGCGTACATTGAAAGAAATGTAGCTTGTAGCATTGATAATGAGACTATTATGCAACGATTTCAAAATATGAAAACTCGTAAAATGCAATTGTAAACTTTATGTATTTGCGTGTTTTTTTATTGCTGTTGTTTTCAATATATGAATTTCTCTTTTTATTAGATTGTGTAATTTATACTTCTTGAAGAACACCTTGAGAAAAATTCCTGTTTCTACGACGGTTAGTAAAATAAAAAAGAAACATTAAAAGATATTATATTTTGATTCAAAAAAATATATAATTTTTTATAAAAATATCCAACAAACTAACATAAATTTTTTACCTACTTTTAACAACTTGCCACCTAGATTTTGTTGTGAAATTTTTGTGAAAGTGTTGTGTCAATATTTAAGGGTAAATTGCAAATTACACCCTTAAGTTTGGAGGTATTTGGATTTTACACCATAAAGTTTCAGAATTTTGATTTTATCTCCTGAAGTTTGGGGGTGTTAGGATTTTACACTCTAATGTTTTAGAATTAGATTTTACCCCCTAAATTTTAGAGGTATTTGGATTTTACACCCCTAAAGTTTGGGAGTGTTTGGATTTTGTACCCTAAAGTTTCAGAATTTTGAGGTGTAAAATCCAAACACCCCCATACTTTAGGGAGTAAAATCTAAATTCTGAAATGTTAGGGTGTAAAATCTAAACACCCCCAAACTTCAGGGGATAAAATCCAAATTATAAAACGTCAGAGTGTAAAATTCAAATACCCCCAAACTTTAGCGAAGTAATTTTCAATTTACTGAATATTTATTTTATAAGAAAAAAATGTTTCAAATTTTTTCTAACTTGTCAAAAAATAATAATAACCTTCTCTCTTGAATTTTGGCTTATTTTGGCATTGATAGCGGAATGAAGTTGTTTTTTCCGTGCACTATTCTTCTTCATCAGCAAAAAAAAAATTAAAAAAAAAAAAAAAAAAAAGGTGATACAACCAATAGATCTATAACTACATCTATGTTTTATTAAATGTATAATTGGTTATTTGACAAGAATGTATAATTAGTTATTTTATTTTATTTTTTTTATGCATTTAATAGTTGTTGTTTTACCGATCTTTAAATTATTAGTAATGTTTTAGACTATTGTAAGATATAGTTGTATTGTATACTAAATTGTATGGAAGTGATATATAAAGAAGAAAAAAAATTAGTCATTTTTTTTTTTTTTACTTCCCTACCACTACAAAAAAAAATTGCTATTTGCGACAAAACTTTTTCGATGATTACAAAAAGCCATCGTAAAAACTAGCTTTTTCGACAGCAAGTCTCTTCCATCAACAATGACTCGTCAAATATCAACACATTTGTGACGGCAAAATGAGTCTATCGAAAATGCTTATTATTTTTGTCGAAAATGTGATTTTTTTTGTAGGGAAATGTTCCCGCCTTACTTTTTACGATGGCATAAAAATGTTCGTCACTAGTAAGGTATTATTTATGACGACTAAAGAAAAACCGTCGGAACTATTAACACTTGTGACAGCTTTGGAACATCGAAAATACAAAATATATATTTTTTATGGTGTTAGTATTTGCGACAAAAAATCTTCCATCGTAAATATAAAAGAAGGTATTATTTACGACGACAAAAGAAACACCGTCGGCACTATTAACACTTGTGACGGCCTTTATGCATCGAAAATACAAAATATATATTTTTTATGGTGTTATTATTTGCGACAAACATGATTTCATCGTAAATATAAAAAAGGGTATTAGTGACAGACATGAAGCCATCAAAAATGGTAAAATATTTTGGAGGGAAAATTCCCCCCTTACTTTTCACATTTGTGACAACATTTATCCATTGCAATTAAATTTTTTTTTTTTTTTCTAATTGAGTTTGTATTTACGACAAACATGCTAACTGTCGTAAATAGTTAATTTTCTTTAAAAGAAAGAATGTATACTATAAAATTTGGCAGAAAAATTTTATTTTTCTTTACCGCCACCCCCTCCCTCCTACCCCCACCTCTCAAAATTTAGAATTTGGCAGCAAAAAATTTAAAATTCAGATCATCCAAAAAAAATTTAATTTATACTTTAAAATTTTATAATTGACCCTTATAAATTTGTCGAAAAAAATTCAAAAAATAAAATAAAGTTGGTACAACAATGTGAACAAACCCATCTTCTCAACCCACAAAAAAATAAAAAATAAAAAAAAATAAAAAAAGTTAAAAAAACCCAAAAATATAGGAAATTCCTTTCAAGTAAACATATCCCTAATTACAAAACAAAACAAAAAAAGCCCAAATCTATCTTCCTCAACAAATCCCTAATTCTGAGTACAAAAACAAAAAAATAGAAAAATAAAAAAATAAAAAACACAACGCTGTCTTACAGTTACTCTCTTGTGCCGTCTGTATCTTTGCTTATCTCTACACTATCGTTCTCCATACTTGCTAGAATCCGATTGCCACAAAAAGTTTATTTTTTGTGTGGGTTAAAAATATGCCCTTACTAATCTAAATTATTTGTGAGGGCCACAATTGACCTTCGCAAAAAATCATTAAAATATTAATTTTTTTTGGAGATAAAACTTATTCTAAAATTCAAAGAAAAATAAAAAGAAACGCATAAACGCATAATTGTTTAAATTCAAGTTTTTGTAGTTTAAAATAATGCATAAAAGATAAGATTATAGATCAAATAGTAAATTACATCTGATTGGTATGAAAATTGGCGTGCATGTTAAGAACATATAGAGCATATAATCCAACGGTTGGATTTTCAAAATATGAATTCAATAATAAGTTATTGGGTGGTGTAACATTTTTTAGAATTACGTCAGGTGTAACTTGAACCCAAACCTATATTTCTTAATTTGATGTGAATTTTGACAAATCTACCGTTAGATTACATTATCTTCGTATATTTTTCATGTATACAAAATTTCAAGGTGATCAAAGATCAATAGTCATGTCATCAATCAATTGTCTAGATTCAAGTTTTAGTAGTTTAAAATAATGCATAAAAGATGAATTTATAGATCAAATAGTAAATTACATCCGATTGGCTTGAAAATTGGCATGCATGTTAAGACCATATAGAAAATGTAATCCAACGGTTGGATTTTCAAAATATGAATTCAATAATAAGTTATTGGGTGGTGTAACATTTTTTAGAGTTACATCAGGTGTTACTCGAACCCAACCCTATATTTCTTAATTCGATGTGAATTTAGACATATCTACCGTTTGATTACATTATCTTCATATATTTTTCATGCTTACAAAATTTCAAGGTGATCAAAGATTAATAGCTATGTCATCAATCAATTGTCTAGATTCAAGTTTTAGTAGTTTAAAATAATGCATAAAAGATGAGTTCATAGATCAAATAGTAAATTACATCCGATTGGCATGAAAATTGGCATGCATGTTAAGAACATATAAAACATGTAATCCAATGGTTGGATTTTCAAAATATGAATTCAATAATAAATTATTGGGTGGTGTAACATTTTTTAGAGTTACATCAGGTGTAACTCGAACCCAATCCTATATTTCTTAATTCGATGTGAATTTAGACAAATCTACCGTTTGATTACATTATCTTCATATATTTTTCATGCTTACAAAATTTCAAGGTGATCAAAGATTAATAGCCATGTCATCAATCAATTGTCTAGATTCAAGTTTTAGTAGTTTAAAATAATGCATAAAAGATGAGTTCATAGATCAAATGGTAAATTACATCCAATTGACATGAAAATTGGCATGCATGTTAAGAACATATAGAACATGTAATCCAATGGTTGGATTTTCAAAATATTAATTCAATTATAAGTTATTGGGTGATGTAACATTTTTTAGAGTTACAACACGTGTAACTTGAACCCAACTCTATATTTCTTAATTCGATGTGAATTTTGACAAATGTACCGTTAGATTACATTATATTCATATATTTTTCATGCTTATAAAATTTCAAGGTGATCAATTATTAATTATCATGCCATCAATCAATTGTTTAAATTCAAGTTTTTGTAGTTTAAAATAATGCATAAAAGATAAGTTTATATCTTTGACCGTTGGATTGGTAGAATGTGGTGAAATATTTGATTTTGTAAATCACAATGACAATCAGACGGTTAGATTGTGAGAACAGAGTAATCAAATCTTATGAAACTTCGTTAAAGTCTATTAAACTTGGTCAATCTTTGGTTAAATTCAAAGCGTAACTATAGATTAGAAGAGCGTAACCAATCAAAATTTCTTGGTATGTTGGTACAACCAATATTATGAATACTGTTTCGGAACCCGTTTCGACTTGTCTATTAGAATGGAATATTTCAATACTGGCCAATTTCAGGTACCGTTTCGGAAACTATTTCGGAATTACAGCTAAAATATATATTTATATATTATTATTGCTCTTATGTAAAATAATGAATTTAATATAGTTTTCTATTAAAATAAAGTGGGATTATTATTTTAAAAAAACATTTATTTTATGGTTTTTTAATATAGTTTCCAAGAAGTTTCGTACTAGCTACTTTTTCCCATTTCCCAACCCACCCACGTGACTAGTACACTGTAACCTACTAATGCTACTTCTTCTATCTTTCATTATTGCAAATTGCTAGTCTTTCACTCTCTTCATCATTTCACGTCTGAGCTCTTTTCTCCACTCATTCTCATCTTCTTCATCATCTTTTTTTTTTTCCACAAGTCCAAATCCAAAATCTGACCATTAATTGGATTGGAAGAATATTTTAAATACTCTTTATTTAAATTTTTTTTTAGAAAACTTTAATTAAAATTTTAAATCAGTGAATTTTATTTATAAAATAAGATAATTTTGGAAAATTGAGAGCAAGTTAGTATACAACATTTTTAATATTAATTAAAAAAAATTTGGTTAATGAGATGTCAAGTGAAAAATGTTTTTTCCCTGGGGTGGTTTTGCCAAATAAAATACACAAAATTATTGTGGGGTCAATAAATCTGACTACTCCGACCCAACTTTATACTAGGAACAAGGCCCACGCCAAGGAAGAAGAAACGTCCGAGGACGAACGGAGAAAGTCCTAACTACCAAGAAGCATCGCCGAGGACAATCATGTCCTCGGCGAACCGAGATCATAGAAGGGAAGGGCAGCGAGCCATCAAGGGCGGATTCTTAGTGCGTTCCAAGAAAGAGGACAAGTATCGTGGGTCAGCCATGAGAGCCTGGGAGAGCAATTCAGGGAGAAGCTGTCACCTCCACATTAAATGCCCACAACTAACGTTCTGGCCGCATTAATGAGGAAATGACCCCTGAACAGTGCCGCTTTGGTTGCTGCAACTCACAGAAGGTTTGGGACGGCGGCTGATGGGACAAGCACTCAAGTAGTAACCTACACGAGGTATAAAATGTAAAGAGATCCTCCAGAGAAAGGATCGGAGATTGGAAGTAGAAAACACTGTAGCAACATGTATCATCTTTGTAACCCCTGTATCCAGGCACTGAGGAAATAATAAGAACAAGAAGGCTCTTTAGACCAACGTCCAGGACAGATTCTAACACTTAAGGCCCGTTTTCTTGCTATCCACTTTACCCATAACCATGTTTATTCGTTGCTATCCTCACTAAGGCCTGGCTCTTAAACCCATCCTCTACAAATTTATTGTTTAGGGTTAGTTGGGCCTGAATCCACTTTCCCAACAGTAGAAGTGCTCAGACCCAATCCCTACAATTGGCGCCGTCTGTGGGGAGAGCTTGTGTGTTAATAAGTGCAACGGTTGATCATGGTAGGGTCAAACCCTCATCCAACAGGTCCCCATCGGCCTGAATCTGTTGGATCCATACGACAAGGTAACTTTCCCGATCCTGAGCGTGATCAAAATGAAGTGAATGGAAGGTTTCGAGAGGGAAGTGTGCACACCACTCAAAATGGCAGCAGCCACTCTCGTGTGAAGAGTCACGTGCTCCAGAGACAAAATAACAACCAGCCCATGCAACAAGAAGAGGTCAGAAGCCACGCATCTCAGGGGCGGAATAATAATTGGGCCATGCAACGGGAAATAGATGATTTGAAGAGAGAGCTGCACCATGCATGACGACGGCAGTCTCACTCTAGCCCTGACATGCCCTCTAGTGATGAAGGCGATGATGATTATAGGCAGAGGTCACGAACCCCCCCAAGTGAGACTTTCTCTCACGAGGAAGAGCACCAACGGAGGCGTACATGTAAAAGCCCGTCTCCTGGGGGATTGAGGAACGACTCCATGAGCAAGGCACTGGACCAACTATCCAGATCCCCGTTCACGCGCCACATAGAGGGGGCTGCACTTCCTTGACGTTTCCAGCAACCAACCTTCATCCCCTACAGCGGCAAGACGGACCCCGTGGAGCACGTGAGCCAATTTAACCAAAGGATGGCCGTCTATTCTAAAAACGAGGCACTGATGTGCAAGGTCTTCCCATCTAGCTTGGGGCCAGTGGCGATGAGATGGTTCAATGGCCTAAAGACGAATTCCATAGGTTCGTATAGGCAGCTAACTCAAGCCTTTGGCTCTCGCTTCGTTATGAGCAGTAGAGCTCCTCGGCCCTTAAGTGCGTTACTGTCGCTGTCCATGGATAGTGGAGCAACTCTGAAGGCCTACTCGGACAGATATTGGGAGATGTATAATGAAATGGACGGCAATTGTGACGACGTCGCCCTCAGCACCTTCAAAAACAGTCTCCCAGCTGAGCACGGCCTGAGGAAGTCTCTGACTGGCAAGCCCGCCACCAATGTGTGCCAACTGATGGATCGGATCGACAAGTATAAGCGAGTAGAGGAGGACCAGCTACAAGAAAAGGGAAAAGAGAAGGTTATCCCTCAGGAGAGGAGGGATTTCAGGTCGGACTGACATAACAGCAACCGCCCGAGGAGAGATTTCATGGGGCAATCCGGAGCAACCAACACACAGACCGTCAGCGCTGTATTCCAAGAACCAGTGCACCGGGTGTTGGAGAAAATTAAGAACGAGCCATACTTTAAATGGTCGAACAAGATGGCAGGAGAGTCCATGAGGCATAATCAGAACCTTTATTGCCAATACCACCAGGACCACGGGCATACCACGGAGAACTGCAGGAACCTGTGGAACTATTTGGACCAGCTGGTCCGAGAGGGAAAGCTGAGGCACCTCCTGCATCATTCTAGTGGCCATACGGGCCGGACCCACTAGGAACCCCAAAGGGATAACGCCCTAAGGCCACCCGTGAGGACAATCAACGTAATCTTGGCCATGCCAAGAAGGACAGGCACGCACCCCTCACGAGTGTTATTTGTGACTCAACCGCCTGCCGAGGAATCCCACCCAGAGCCGAAAAGGGCCAGAGTGAATTCTCACCCAGTCTTGAGTTTTTCAAAAGAAGACAAGGTTGGAACCACCCAGCCCCATGACGATGCGCTATTGATCACTCTCAGAATTGGGGACTACGATGTGAAAAGAGTGATGGTGGATGGCGGCAGTGCTGCCGAGATAATGTATCCTGACCTCTACAAGGGGCTGAATTTGAAACCGGAAGATTTGACGCCCTACAGCTCTCCTTTGATGAGTTTCGAGGGGAAACTTGTTATTACAAAAGGCATGATTAGGCTGCCAATCCAGACCAGCCCAGAGAGAGTGGAGGTGAACTTTATCGTGGTGGACACCTACTCTCCATATACCGCCATTGTTGGCAAGCCTTAGCTCCATACTTTGGGGGCTATTACCTCCTCCTTACATCAGAAAGTGAAATTCTCGTCTGGAAACCAGGTTCTTGAAATCCGCGGTTGCCAATCTACTGCAAGGCAGTGTATGGTGGCTGCCATTTCACATCGACTCGATGCAGAGTCCTCGGCCTCTGCTGAAATGAACTTATAGCAATCAAAGGACTCGGTGTCGCCCCCTGATACGGCCGCCGAGGAGGCAAAATGCGAAAACCTAGAGAGAGTGATCATCGGTGGTGACCCGGAGAAGTTCTTTCAAGTAGGGGCTCAACTACCTCCCTAGGAGAAGGGGGAGTTGGTTGAGCTTCTCAAAAGCAATATTGACGTGTTCGTATGGAATGCCTGTGACGCTTCAGGGATTGATCTAGCCTTCATTTGTCACCATCTCAACGTCAACCCATCCATCACACCCAAGAAGCAGCCACCTCGACGCCCCTCAAGAGAGCATGCCGATGCGATTAGGAGAGAGGTGGAGAAACTTAAGCGTGCCGGGGCTATCAAAGAGGTTTTTTACCCCGAATGGTTGGCTAACACCGTGGTAGTCAAGAAGAAAATCGGGAAATGGCGGGTTTGTGTAGACTTCACGGACCTAAATAGAGCATGCCCAAAAGACCCATTCCCCATGCCTCAGATAGACTAGCTGGTGGATGCAACAGCGGGCCATCCTCGGATGAGATTCTTGGACGCTTTTCAAGGCTATCATCAAATACCACTAGCCCTGGACGACCAGGAGAAGACAGCCTTTGTAACGCCTACTGGGAACTATCACTACAAAGTAATGCCGTTCGGCCTGAAGAACGCAGGGTCCACTTACCAAATGATGATGACGAGAATGTTCGAGCCTCAGCTGGGCAAAAGCATCGAAATCTACGTTGATGATATGGTGGTGAAGAGTAAGGTAGTGTTTGAGCATTTAAGAGACCTCGGCAGTGCCTTTAGTGTCTTAAGGAAGCACAAGCTATGCCTAAATGCCTCCAAATGCTCATTTGGTGTAGGATCGGGCAAGTTTTTAGGCTACATGATTACTCATAGGGGAATTGAGGTCAATCCTGACCAGATCAAGGCTATTAACGATCTAAAACCGCCGCAAAATGCCAAGGAGGTTCAAAAGCTAACTGGTATGATTGCAGCCCTGAATCGATTCATTTCCAGGTCGGAGGATAGATGCAGACTGTTCTATCTTCTGATCAACAAGTGGAAAGGGTTTGAATGGTCCGAGGACTGTATTACGGCCTTCCAGCAACTCAAGGAATACCTATTTTGACCCCCTATCATGTCCAGTCCTAAGGCCGATGAAGTTCTATATGCATATATTGCCGTGGCCCCTTACGCGGTGAGCTTAGTGTTAATACGGGATGACAACGGCATTCAAAAGCCAGTCTATTACGTGAGCAAGTCGCTGCAAGAAGCTGAGGTCAGATACTTACCCTTGGAGAAGGCCATACTAGCTGTGGTCCATGCTACGCGAAAGCTTCCCCATTACTTCTAAGCCCACACAGTGGTTGTCCTAACTTAACTACCCTTGAGATCTGTACTTCGGACTGCTGATTATATCGGGAGGATCGCCTTATGGAACACAATCCTAGGAGCTTTTGACATCAAGTACATGCCTCGGACCTCCATAAAGGGCCAGGTCCTAGCTGACTTGGTGGCCAAATTCGCTGAACCACCAGTAGAAATTGTAGCCGAGGATCGAAGCATGGGTGGAAAATCGGTTGGGATAGTCTCCATGCCAGGACCCCCATGTTGGAAGGTGTACATTGATGGCGCAGCAAATCAAAGAGGATCCGGAGTAGGGCTGGTCCTGATATCTCCTGAGAAGGCAATCATTGAGAAATCCTTGAGACTGAGGTTCTCGGCCACAAATAACGAAGCCGAGTACGAGGCCTTGTTACAAGGAATGGCCATGGTGTAGAAAATGGGAGGAAAAGCAGTAGAGGTGTTTTCGAACTCAAGATTGGTAGTGGGCCAAGTAAGGGGAGAGTTGGAAGCCAGAGAAGCGAGGATGCAAGCGTACTTAAGCCAGGCCAAACGCTTGCAGTCAAACTTCGACCTGTTCAGCTTGTCACATGTCCCCAAAAGTGGCAACACCCATGCAGATTCATTGGCCTCGCTCGCTACCTCCTCAGCAAAGGGTCTGCCTCGAACCATCATTGTCGAGCATCTGGATAGAGTAAGAGAGGTGGCAATTGGCATGGTCCCTATCTATGAAGTCAAAATGGGTCCCAACTGGATAAGATGATACCCTACCTGAAGAAAAGCCAGAGGCTGAAAGAATACGAAGAAGCGCTTCTCGGTTCTGGTTGTCCGAGGACCATAAACTGTACAAGCGCTCCTATTCTGGGCCATATTTACTGTGTATTCACCCAGAAGCAGCAGAATTACTGCTTGAGGAACTACACGAGGGGATCTGTGGGAGTCACACAAGGGGAAGATCTCTATCGCACCGAGCCCTCACCCAAGGATATTGGTGGCCGGGGATGCAGAAGGAAGCCCTGGAGTATGTTAAGAAATGTGACCAGTGCCAAAGGTTTGCCCCAAATATTCATTAGCTTGGAGGAGTCCTTAACCCCTTGTCCAGTCCATGGCCGTTCGCCCAGTGGGGCTTGGATATTGTAGACCCTTTTCCCAAGGCAGCCGGGAATAAGAGATATCTGTTGGTCGGCACAGATTACTTCACCAAATGAGTTGAAGCCGAGCCACTGGCCAACATCGACGCAGATGCCAAGAGGTTCATCTGGAGAAACATCGTTACACGATTCAGGGTCCCTCGAACCCTCATTTCAGATAATGGCCTCCAATTTGACAGCAAAGCCTTCAGAAGATATTGTTGCGAAATGGGGATCACAAATAGGTACTCAACTCCAGCTTATCCCCAGGGAAATGGGCAGGCTGAGGCTGTTAACAAGGTCATAGTCAATGGGCTTAAGAAGAGACTGGATGAAGCCAAGGGAAGATGGGTAGAGGAGCTGCCACATGTCTTATGGACTTACCGAACTACCCCACGACGGTCAACAGGAGAGACACCCTTTGCCATGACTTATGGAGCCGAGGCTGTTATCCCTCTAGAGACAAGCTTCCCAACGCTGAGGACTAGCTCCTTCACTCCAAGCAATAACGACGAATTGCTGGGGAAGAGCCTAGACCTGATCGATGAACGAAGAGAAAAAGCGGTGATCCAGTTGGCCTACTACCACTAGAAGTTTAAGCAGGGACATGATGCCAATATGAAGCTGAGACCATTGGCACCAAGAGACTTAATGTTGAGGAAAGTCGTGGGGGCTGCCAAGAACCCATCTTGGGGAAAGCTGGGTCCCAATTGGGAAGGACCATACCGAATTACCGCAGTAGCAGGAATAGGTGCATACTACTTAGAAGACTTAGATGAAAGAGCTGTACCTCGCCTATGGAATGTAAATAACCTGAAAAGGTATTATTATTAATAAAGGCATTTCTCTAATTCATATTTTTAAAGTCCATTTCGATTGCACGTCTTATGTTTTGGCAACCATCTAAATGGTAGACAGAACCAAGGTCTTGCATGGTCCTCAGACTCAAACCTATGGGGAAACTAACTACTTCAAGGAAAAGCTAAGTGTTAGACAGAACTAAGGTCTTGCATGGTCGTCGGACTCAAACCTATGGGAAAACTAACTACTTCAAGGAAAAGCTAAGCGATTAGACAGAACCAAGGTCTTGCATGGTCCGAGGACTCAAACCTATAGGGAAACTAACTACTTCAAGAGAATCTAAGTGTTAGACAGAACCAAGGTCTTGCATGGTCTGAGGACTCAAACCTATGGGGAAACTAACTACTTCAAGGAAAAGCTAAGTGTTAGACAGAACCAAGGTCTTGCATGGTCCTCGGACTCAAACCTATGGGGAAACTAACTACTTCAAGGAAAAGCTAAGCGATTAGACAGAACCAAGGTCTTGCATGGTCCTATAGGGAAACTAACTACTTCAAGAGAATCTAAGTGTTAGACAGAACCAAGGTCTTGCATGGTCCTCGGACTCAAACCTATGGGGAAACTAACCACTTTAAGAAAATCTAAGTGTTAGACAGAACCAAGGTCTTGCATGGTCCTCGGGCTCAAACCTATGGGGAACCTAGTCGATAGCTAATTGTTTCCTTGAGGTCAATAAATTTTTGGAACATTCTTCTAAACACACTTGCATTTTAAAAGTATGGGATCTAAAAGATTGTCTTTTTAAGTAATACGCACTTAGCATTTTTAAACCTGATATAATAACCAACTCATGAGATATAGAACTCATGTTATAAGGTCATTGCATTTTATAGTCCGTTCAGCAAAAGCAGGTCGTAATAAATAGAGTGGCCCAATTGCTAATCACAGTCTAAGAGGAAATTATCATTATGGACTTTACATTTTTAGGTTGCTGTTTCAAAAATGGAAAACAAATCACACTGATGAGACTGTTTAGCTAATAGTCGAAGCACAATTTATATAAATAACAAATAATCGAAACACAAGTAATGTGAATAAACAAAACCCATCATAGTGACAATTAACACACAAAGAGCGAAGTGCATATATTCAATCCAAGCGTTCCATTACAACAATCCAAAAAAAAAAAAAAGAGAAATAAGAAAAGATAATGGGGCGGCCTATTCCTTTGACTTGGTCTTCGTTGCACCCTTGGAAGGCTGGTCTGAAGTGGCCTCAGGGTCCTCGGGGCTTTCACCTAGAGGAATAGCTTGCAGAGGCATTACAATGAGAGCTGTCTCTTTAGCCTGAGCGGCCTGGGCATCAGCTGGAGGCTCTGCAACATCCTGGGGTACTCCTTGGCTAGGGCCCTTATTTGCCTCGGTTACCCTTGGTAGCTCGGCCTCCTTGGCAGGCTCATCGAAAGAAGTCAAAGCAAGGGTAGTATCAGGATGGCCTGCTTCAGCCACCCCAGGAGAAGTGCCAGCCTCAGAGCTAGGAAGGACGGGTTCTCGGATGGCTGGAGGGTAGTATACATTCTCTGCCTTCCAGAGGTTAGATGAAGCCTCAACTCCAGCTTGTTTGAGGGCTTCATTCCAAACCTGGGAACAGTAGAGCCTGCACACCCCAGGTACTTGAGCCTTGAGAATGGCCTATGTCTCATCCACTCCCAAGGCGTAAGCATCTGCCTCGGCCTTCTCCTTGGAGATCTCGGCCTCGATCCTGGCGAACTCGGCCTCCACCTTAGCCCTCAAGGCTTTATCCCTGGCCCACTCAGCGACGTTCCTGGCCCCCTCGGCCTCGGCCAGCTTTTTCTTCAGATCAGCAATCTGCTCCTTGGCAATCTTCAGCTGATCCTCAACCTCAAGCAGGCGCCGTGTTTAGTCTTCAGCCTGCTTTTGGGTGCTGGCCAAACCTGATTCGGCACTGTCTCTGACCCTTGTCATCTCCTTCAGATCCTCCCTTGCCTTCACAAGATCAGCCTCGGAGTTCTTAAGGGTTCGCGTGGCATCCAAGCGCTTGTCACGCTCGGATTCTAGGGCCTTACTCTGATTGTTGGCCAACTCTTCCAACCTGTAGGTGGCCTGGACAACCTGCCAAATCGAAACAAGTTCACGATAAGGTGGAAACTAAGGGACAAGGATCAATAGAGTCGTGAATGTTAGAAATCTTACCATGCCCATGTACCTCTTCATGCTGAGGAAGACCTCTGGCCTCCTTATATTCCCCAGCTCGGCCATGTCGCTGGGAAGCAGTAAGCACCTCTCCAGTGCATCAGCCACGTAGGCACCTTCGTCCCTTCGGAAGTCCCTGAGCGAGGCGTTTTCCATCAGGAGCTCCCCATGGAGCATTGGGGCAAGAAGCCAGGCCTGGGGCTTGGACTACATGGCGACTTCCTTTTCTGGGCCTTGGTGCCCGACCTTCAGTTGTTTTGAAGCTCGCCGGGCTTCATCTTCCTCCTGAGAGGAGCGAGGCTGTCCCCCATCCATGGGCTCTTTGCCTTGGATCCCCTTTTTCTTTTTGGATCGGCAGGCTCGGGCCGAGGAGGCAAAGTTGGCTGGGGAGGAGGAGGAAGTTTGGACCGTGGCGATGACGACTTCAACTGAGTGGAGGAGGACCTGGTCTGAGCAGGTTGAGACTTGGGAGGAAGAGGAAGCTTGGGTTGTGGCCTCCCTAGTTGGCTCTCAATCAGGTCAATCAGGTTGATTGAGGGTTTCTTCTTAAAACCCATCTCGGCCTTAGAAGAAGTCCCTACTGAGGAGAGGTCCGCTTCAGTCAAACTGGGGTTGCCCAGATCACCAGAGGGATCCTCGAACAGATTGTCTTGATCAAATACACCAAAATCGTCCTCGGCCTCTTCAGCTTGAGGGGACGAGGAAGGACTTGCCAACGTAGCGCCTTCTGTAATTAGGGATCCTTCGGCAATCAAGAACCCTTGTTCTGCTACGGTGATCCCATGAAGCCAAGGATCTTTGGCTCTGATCACGTACTTCGGAGCCGAGAACGATTTCTGGATGGGATCGTACCCAAGGATCTTGTGAACAGCTCTGACCTGGTTGTCGGCTTCGTTCACAAAAACCTCCGCCCTAAGGATGGTCGCCAATCTTCCCAGTTGACCAAGTGAAAGTGTCGGCCAAAGGCGTGTGGATCTGTAAAAAAGAAAGCACATCCGTATTAGCAGCCAAACGGTGCAAACTATGACAATTCAAAAGATTAGCCCTCTCCTACTCTGAATACCCCACCTGGTGCCCCCTCTTCTGTCGGACAGGGAAGGCCGTCATGCCACCTCCCTGACACGATGAGAAAGTCCTTATTCAGCCCCTTGCTAGACTCTGGGAGGCACTGAATAAGCCGAACCTTGTCGTCCCTCGTTTTCATATAGTAAGACTTGCCCTTCAGGTGTTGGAGGTTGTAACACTAGTTTACATCGTGATAGGTCAACCTCAACCCCATTTTCTCATTTAAAGCGTCCACACAACCCAAGATCTTGAACATATTGACGGCACACTGGGTGGGAGCTAATCGAAAATGTCTAAGGTAATCCCTCATCACCGATCCCATGGGGATTCTCATACCACCTTCAAGGAAGGCAATTATGGGAATCACCACTTCACCATCTTCCTTCCTAAAAAGCCACTCCCCTTCCTCACAGTATCTCAAGCCTACATTATTGGGAATCCTATAGTCGGCAATGAATTTCTCCATTGCCTTTTCAGACTCAACCAACTTCTTAAACCTACCCATCCCTAAAAACGGCTAAAGGACTCAGGAGAGGACGATAGAAAGAGAGGAATAAGAGAAAAAGAAACTTAGAGGGGAGAAAATATGAGTCAGAGAGAGTAGAAACTTACAGAAATGAGGAAAAGCTCCTCAGACAGGCTTTTTATGCTGGAGAGAAAGGCGAGTTGGGCTGGAGATTTGACTGAACTCAGGAGACGTGCGCAAGAACTCTTGAATGTGAAAATAAAGTGGCGAATCAGTTCGAATAGGCATTTATACATTCGATTAAAAATAACCGCCCCGGTTTTCCCGCCCAAAAAGTTAAAAAATCCCCACCGTTGGATCACCATCACACCGTCGAACGTGGGGAGCATAGAGCCACCAGAATTTAATGAGAACGTGCCTCATATACCAAAACATCAGGAACGTGCCTTGGGCAGGTGAAAAGACTCTAGCACTGACGGAGGACAAGACTTGATGAGCCATGATGAAAGGCCCGAGGACATCAAAACCCTCCTCTCCGTCCGAGGAGCCGGACAGCAGGATTTTGAGGGGCTATTGTGGGGTCAATAAATCTGGCTACCCCGGCCCAACTTTATACTAGGCCCAAGGCCCACGCCGAGGAAGAAGAAACGTCTGAGGACGAACGGAGAAAGTCCTAACTACCAAGGAGCATCGCCGAGGACAATTATGTCCTCGGCGAACCGAGATCATAGAAGGGAAGGGCAGCGAGCCATCAAGGGTGGATTCTTAGTGCGTCCTAAGAAAGAGGAAAAGTACCATGGGTCAGCCATGGAAGCCTGGGAGAGCAATTCAGGGAGAAGCTGTCACCTCCACATTAAATGCCCACAACTAACGTTCTAGCCGCATTAATGAGGAAATGACCCCTGAACAGTGCCACTTTGGTCGCTGCAACTCACAGAAGGTTTGGGACGACCACTGATAGGACAAACACTCAAGTAGTGACCTGCACAATCAACAAATGGAGGGCCAGGATCAACCTAAAGAGGGTATAAAATGTAAAGAGGTCCTCTAAAGAAAGGATTGGAGATTGGAAGTAGAAAACACTGTAGCAACCTATATCATCTTTGTAACCCCTGTATCCAGGCACTGAGGAAATAATAAGAACAAGAAGGCTCCTCGAACCAACGTCCAGGACAGATTCTAACACTTAAGGCTCGTTTTCTTGCTATCCACTTTACCCATAACCATGTTTATTCGTTGCTATCCTCACTAAGGCCTAGCTCTTAAACCCATCTTCTACAAATTTATTGTTTAGGGATAGTTGGGTCTTAATCCACTTTCCCAACAGTAGAAGTGCTCAGACCCAGTCCTTACAATTATTTTTTTTATTTTTTAAATATTGAGGTTATATTTTTTTACAAAAAAATCCACCTACACAATATTGAGGTTATATTTCATTGACTTTTGAAACTTCCTATTTGAGATGGAATAAAATTGCAACATAGGTTAAAATTTTCTTTACCGCCACCCCTTCCCTCCTACCCCCACCCCTCTCAAAATTTAGAATTTGGCAGCAAAAAATTTAAAATTCAGATCATCCAAAAAAAAATTTTAATTTATACTTTAAAATTTTATAATTGACCCTTATAAATTTGTTGAAAAAAATTCAAAAAATAAAATAAAGTTGGTACAACAATGTTAAGAAACCCATCTTTTCAACAAAAAATAAAAATTTTAAAAACCCAAAAATATAGGAAATTCCTTTCAAGTAAACATATCCCTAATTACAAAACAAACAAAAAAAATAGCCCAAATCTGTCTTCCTCAACAAATCCTAATTCCCAATGCAAAAACCAAAACACAGAAACATAATAAAAAAATAAAAAAAAACCGCAACTCTGTCTTATTACTCTCTTGTGCCGTCAGTATCTTTGCTTGTCTCTACACCATCGTTCTCCATACTTGCCAGAATCCAATCGTCTTGCTAAGCCACTACTATCACTTACTCTATCTCACTCTCTTTGTCTGCACTTTAGTTTTTTTGTACAGTTTTAAGTTATACTGCACGTTTTGGTTAAATGAATCCACTGAATAGATATATAGTGATAGTGGATGGTTGGGTGCTGAGCCAAAAAGCTAATAAATGAATGGCTGAAATTTTTTTTGATTAAAAATATATATTTGAATGAATGGTTGGTGTTTGTTGTGGATATATAATGTTTAGACAAGTGCTCTGATACCACTTGTTTGGAAATTTTGACCCCGGTTGATAGAATTAACAAGTTTTAAATCCAAGTTATTAATTAGGTTTATTATGAATAAATCTTGTTAAAACACACAAACATCAATATCATGTCAATAATGAATGCAGCGGAAAAGTTAATAACACAAGATATGATGACCTAGGAAAACCAATGAAACTAACCAGTTTCACAGTAAAAAACTTGGGGGAAAACCTTCCCGAAAAGCAATCCACTATAGTAAAGCGAAGTTTCAGATCTAGTACAAATCCTTTGTCCCTAGACTCAACAATCCCCGTAGATGAACTCGCAGCAGAAACCTTCTACCGCTTCAGAACCTCTGAACTCTTCAATATATGAATGCCACCCTTTGATGCACGAATCCCAATATGTGACTAACCAATTGCGCGGATCTCAGTACGCAACTTAATCACCAACTACAAGAAGATGTTGGCTGCAAAGTTTTTCACTTCATCAACAATGAAGATCAAGAAACACTTGGTTACAAAACCCTAAGGTGCAAAGACGCAGTAGCTTCTTTCAGAGAGAATAAGGCATCGGTCACCTTTTGCATATGTTCTCCTTGTATTCTCTTATATGACGGCCTCTAAAATAAGCCTTATATAGGTCTAGGGTTGTGAGAAAAGAAACCCTACACAAATACAAAAGCCTGGCCCAAAAATCAGATCTGAAAATTCTGATTTCCCGTAACCTCGATAGATAGCAGGTGTCGAGAAGGTGTTGAGGAGGTGTCGAGCTTTAAAACATCAGACACAAGAGATGAGGCTCGATCGATCCACCAGGTGTCGAGAAGCTATCGAGAGAACATGAGCTTTCTCGATTGATCCACCAGCTATCGAGAAGGTGTCGAGATTGCGATAAGAAACACCTTAAGAGGCTCGATAGATAGCTAGTTGTCGAGAGGTGTCGAGAAGCTGTCGAGCTATCTGTTCGCAGGTGTCGAGCTATCTATCCAGCTTTAATGAACAGCTTTTCTTCACTTGTTTCTTGGTCCAATCTTCATGGCTTTAATACTAGACTTGAACAACATGTTCCTTGAAGTATTAAACTCATCTAGATCTACCCAAGTACAAGTAAAATGCATTTTGTCAAAGGATTAGCCAATTATACAAAATATGTCCTTAACATATAATAATATAATATAATATTAGTGTACCGTTGAATATTCCTTTGTTTGTAAAACTACAAGGAGACTAGAATCTTATTGACCACTTTTCAATAATATGTATTTGTTGAAGCTGTGACAATAGTATAATAATAGTATTATAATAATAGTATTTGTCTTGTAGACATATAATAATATAAGTGTACCGTAAAAAGTAACTTTAGCAATTTTTTTTTTTTTTTGGTGCTAAACTTTAGCAATTTGTTGAAGCTATGCATGTTATTTGTATATAATTATTTAATTAAATTAGTGGATCTCTAAAATTTGATTAAGCTTTTCATGTTAGTTAGTTTACAATATATTTAGAGGTGGTGTTGTTAAGTTAGTTTTTTAGTTTTTAACTTTTATAATAAGTTTATCTATCACAATTTTTTTTTATCTTTATATTGATATTTCTAATATGGTCCTTGGTTACCCCTTTCCCTCTCCTTGTGTGTGTGTGTGTGTGTGTGTGTTTGTTTCTCAAAAAAAAGAATGGGTAATTGTCCTACATTGCTTAAGAGAGTGTGTTATGTGTAGTATAACTTGCCCCACCCTCCCTTAAAAGTTACCATGGCTTTTGAGTGGAGTTGTGGTGTGCCTTTGTGTTAGAACCCCTTTCCCTCTCCCTTGTGTGTGTGTGTGTGTGTTTGTTTCTCAAAAAAATAAAATAATATGGTCCTTGGTTTTAATTATGTTTTTGTTGACTAAATAATTACAACTTATCAAAGATGTGGCTTTCTTTTTAACTACGTTACAGGTGAATGGCAAAGAAAAGTAAGAAGCGAACTATAAAACAAGTGAGAGATAAAGGTGAAAGTGGTAGTCAATCACAAGTTGCACCTTCATCATCTGAGTCTCCAACTAATGAAGCACTTGCTTCTTCTAATAGTGTGATTAATGGGGGCATCGAAGATAATACTTAATATTTTCCTAAAGTTTATATGCTAATATACCAATTTTATGCTTAAAGCTTATTTATTTATTTTTGCTTATTCCATTATTGGTAGGATCTACTGTACAAAAGAAAAGAGGTCGGGGAAAGGCTAAGGGTGTTTATCTAGGTCATAACCGTAAGTGTGAGATACATGATAGAAAGTCTTTTTTCCCTATTTTTTGGTTACTTTAATCATTTATTTTTTAGTGCTTACATTTCATTTATATGTAATATTTTACATGCTTTGTGTTTCTTTCATATTATTAGATTCATAGAAAAGAAAATACCCTAAGAGATTACTATTAAGTTCCACCAAAGCATTACTGGGCCATGGATAACTTTTTCAGAATACCCTAAAGAACAATTGAATATGCTTTATGAGTTATACAAAGAAGCACAATTTGAGACAGATGACTTAGTTCTTGAGAGGGAGGTATTTGATGAGCATGTCAAACGACGCTATCTTGATTGGATGCGGCACCTTAGAGAAGAATGTGTAACAAATAAAATTCCTCAAGATGAATGGTACAAGCATCCCCCAGATGATGTAACTCCAACTATTTAGAAAGAGATGTGCAACAAATGGAATAATTGCAAGTGGAAGGTGATTATAAAATGAACTTTATTAATAGTTTTTTTTAATATATTTTTTTCTAAAATCTTTCTTAGAAGCAAATGTTTAATAATTAACTCATTTAGTGTATTTTTTTTCATGTAACTAGGAAAAAAGTGATAGAAACAAAGGAAATCGCAAAGAAAATCAAGCTATCATTGCGACTACAGGTTCTGTACCAATGGCTAAGCGCAGAAAAGAATTGGTATCATAAAATTGCCATGTTAAATTTCTATAACATTAGTTCATATATTGAATTGATTTATCTTATGATTTTCCTTTTAAAATGGTCATAGGAGGAGAAGAATGGATGCGAACCAAGTCCAATTGAATGTTTCAAGTCAATGCATATGAAAAAGGATGGTGTTACTTTTGCCAGTGAAAAAGCACAAAAATTATATGTATGTTATTATTATTACTATTATTATTTTTAAATGTCTTACTGAATTTAAAGTTTGTATATATCTAATAACGGAATAAATGTTGTTTTAGGAAAAAATGGATGCAAGGAAATCAGAGGTTGCATCTCAGGGTGAGATTGTTAATGATAGTCAAATATTCTTTGAAGTGACTGGACCTCCTACTCGTGGTCGTGTGCTTGGCATGGGTGCCGGTGTCAAGCCTAGAGATGTGTATGGCCCAAGTTCATCTAGCCAGTGTAGTAAGCGATGTCAAGCAGATCGCTTAAAAGAAAAGGAGGATTTTGAGCTTCGTTTTAAAGAAGCAGAGGATAAAAGTTCTGCTGAGAAAATGGAATTGCAGGGAAAAATCAATCAATTGAAAGAGGAAATGCCTTGTATGATAGCAAATGCTTTGAAAAAGATGGGTTTTAATTCTATGCAAGAACCTACTACACAGGTATATTTATATATTTTTCAGTATAATCAACATTAATATTTTTTGCAATTTTCTTGAGGTTGTTGAAATAAGTTGTAAAGTTGCTCATTATAGATTTCAATTATTTGGATCGCTAAATTTAGATTAAAAAAATGTTATTTAAATTAGTATATCTTTACCTATCCATGCAAAGTACATGATTTGTAGTGTTTGTTATGAAAATGTTATTAATGTGATTATTGGTGGCAAATTTATTCTTTGAAGTTCTCATTCACAAGAGAACTACAAGGTTCTTGTTAGTAAGGATCATGTATTCTTTCATGTTGATAATACCATTGTTATTCATTGTGGGGATTGTTGTTGATGTTGTTAAATTAATACGTTTCAATATCTTTATTATGTATTGTAAATATAATTTGCATAGTAATAATTTTTTTGTATACTTATTTAGTTTAATCAAAATATTATAGACCAATGCTGGAGAAGGAAATCAAAATGTGGACGAAAACACAGAAGATGACTCTGAGGAGGAAGATGACTCTGATGGCTCTCAGAAGGAGAATACTGACTCAGATGATGATTGATCTTCTAATATTTATGTTTTCAAGTTTTGTGAAGGATATTATAGCTTTCATGTAGACGTTTTAATTAATATTTTTTATTCTATTTTATAGACGTTTTAATATTTTTTTTTATTGCATTATGTACTTTCTAGATTTGGACAATTATGGATTTGTGCTTGTTATTTGAATTGAAAAACTTTTGGGAGATTTATGTTTCCTCGCAATTAAAATATTAGAAATGATCTCTCTTTTATTATTGACAGAGTTATTTTGTTGCAAATAATGTATTATTGACGTGGTGAATAGGTTTCAATAACGGTCAAAGTTCATTGAAAAAGGTAAATGGTCACATTGATAATGTATTGTTGACGAAAAACCAATTATTTTACAATGACTTTTAGTCGTTGAAAAACTACATTAACGACGACTATAGTTCATCACAAAAGTTATTTTCGACAACAAACCAAGTACTTATGACAGCTTTTATTCGTCAAAACAAGGGCATTAACAACGGCCTTAGTTTGTCGTAGAAAGTATTTGGTCGTTTGACTTCCTCGTATGAAGTTACATTGTCGACGACAAACCAAGTAATTACGACGGCTTTTATTCGTCAAAAAAAGGTATTAACAACGGCCTTAGTTCGTTGTAGAAAGTATTTGGTCATACGACTTCCTCATATAAAGTTGTATTGTCGATGACAAATGAAATTACTACGACGGCATTTTGTCGTCGAAACTATGCATTAACGACGGCCGAAGGTCGTCACAAAAAGTATTTGGTTGTCCAACTTCCTCGTATGAAGTTGAATCTACGACGGCAATTATCAAGTACTTACGACGGAGTTGTGTTGTCGAAAATGAGTGTTAGCAATGGTCTCGTCGGTAATATAGTATTACTGACAAGGCTTTTTCCTACGGCCATCGATGGCCTTTTACCGTCGGCAATACTAATCTGCAATGGCTTTTTGTGTTGTTGCGACGAACTCTGGCCATCGTTAATAGCAATCTTTTTTGTAGTGTACCCACAATAAATTCCTAGCTTTGCCAACGCTGACTCCTCTAGAAAAAATCCTGGAGCCACCATTGGAAATGAACACATATTTATCATATTATTTTATTTTTATGTTTTTACCTATGCATTATATATATATAAAAATGTGATTAGTTGAATTGAATAGAGTACAATGACATCTTATAAAAATACTTTAAAAAAAAATTCTTCGAGTCTTTTTTTTAGGTATAATTTTGTTCTTGTAATAGATGTCAAAACATACATTAAAAAAATTATAAATAACATAGGAAAAATAGTAAAATTTTTCCACACCATTCATACAAAAAAACAAGAACACACAATGACACAAATACAACATTGGGTAATAATAAATTAGTCCATACACACTATTGCACACAAAGTACACACAAGCATGAAATCTTAACTTCAAGGTCACAAGTTTAATTAGTACAAAATCGTGGCTGTGAGTACTTTGTCTGTAGCAAAGTGTGTGAAATAAACACCACTCTACAACATATTACATAAGAAATTGAGTTAGAATAGATACAAAATAGCATTTCCCATGCCCTTACTAAGTTTGTTTTTGTAAATAGGTGTTATGTATGTTGTAATAAGTTTTTCCTCCATTCTTTGGTTTTGAAGGACTTGTGGAAGGATGTTTGTGGTCTGTCTATTGAATGAAACTGTACATTATATATATATATATAGAAAGAGAGAGAGAGAGGGAGAGAGAGGGAGAGAGAGAGAGAGACTTGGGTTTCACAAACAAAGCATATAGAACCCTAATTTAATTAAGGTCTAGAATCAGTGGCAAGATCAAGATTTGACTTCAAGGGGTAAATTTTATAAGTAATGCATATATGCTTATGTATACTAGCAAACATTTGTAGACACAAATATTATGCACGCATAAAACATACATACACTATATATATATATATATATATATATATAATACTTATCAAGACTAATATGAACATTAAAATGAAACTAATGTAAATACCAAGCACTATTTTAATGTAAGAAAACCTGTAAAAAGTTAGCATATATATATATATATATTTTTTTGGATACAAGATATAATTTCTACTCTAGCCTAATCTAAGTGTATATGTTGCGTTTTGTTAAACTCATAAAATGATTAAATTATAAAATTTTTTAAGTCATATAATAATTATTTGTGCATTTAAACCTTTATCATTAACTTGAAAAAAATACAAAATTATGGAGATTATTTTATAATTATTTCCAATTTTATCACCTACTCATTTCTATGAAGTATGAACTATAATAAATTATCATATTAATAATTTGAAGCACTTTATACTTTTGAAATGTAATTGTGTTTCTGTTAGTTTTTTTTTTAACGTTCTCCCTTCAATTAAAACTTTCTCTTTATTATTTTGATTTTTATCCTTATTTTTATTTTTATATTATGAGTTTTGAATCTTAAAAAATTGATTAAATAGGAACCCCCCCCCCCCCCCAACCCCAGGTCCGCCCTTGCCTAGAGTACAAAAAATAGCAATCATTAACAAAAGCATAGCTAAAGTTAAAAATAAATAAATAAAATTAAAAATAAACTCATTTAAAGCTAATCTTGATTTGGAGAGTAGGAAAAGAAAAACGTTAATATTATTCAATTGTATATCAGTACGTATTTTGAAATCTTTGCAGTTCATGTTTCCTATTTTTGTCTATAGGATAACATTTTGTATTGCATACCTGCTGTCTGCTACTATAATGTCTTTTTTTATGCTACAATTATTAATATTAATATTATTATTATTATTATTATTATTATTATTATTATTATCATTATGTTGCATACTTTATCTTTAACATATATGAACAAATACTCATCTTCTTCTTTTTTTGGTAGTAAGTATGATCTGATTACCAATTATTGTCATCAGCCATTTTAATATATTATTCATCACATTATTTTAGGGGGGCAAATGGGTGGGTTTGGGATGGGCATAATTGGGTTGGGTACATAAAACTTATTTACCCATTTATTACCCATTTAACTAATTACTCCTAATCCAAACCCAACCCAACCTAATAATTATGAGTAAACCCCAACCCACCCAATTAACCAATTATCGAAATAATCAAAATGCCACTAAAACTTGAAAATGGCTAAAGTACTCCTAAAATCCTCTAAAATTACCAAAATACCCCTAAATCTAAAAAAAAGACCAAATATGCGTGTAGGTATGCACTTCTCATTTTTCTGGCTACATTCAACTAGCTTTTAGTGCAGTAGAACCTTAACACTTTCCAAATATGATTTTGTTGTGTTAAAAAACCTCTGAACTCTAACTCAGCCCACCAAACACCTCTCCTTCGTCTCATTACCTCTCTCTCATTCACAGAAAAGTTGAATGAAGCAAATTTTAATATTAAGTGGGTTTTGAATCCCACATCAAGTCCCATAGCTAATTAAAGAGTGGGCAAATCATCGAAATCAAACATTGCAAAGTAAAACTTTGTATCCAACACCAACAATATTTGTTGTCCAAGTTTTTTGTAGAATTTCTACATAATATTCCAAACTTATGTGGCTAAAATTCCAAACTTAAAGATGACTGTAAGTGTTAGGTTCTAAGATCTTAGGAACTAATGTATTAGAACTCTAATTTGTATTGTTGGCAAATCATGATCAAAATAGTTGTTAGTCTTGTTTAGACTTGCTCAAAGTATAGGTCTTTTATGTAAAGTTGGAATCGAGTTAACTGCAGAATTGAGTGTGCAATTCTGACTGGCTCGATCAATCGAAAATTAGACTCGATTGATCGAAAGTCAGCCAGAACGTTTTTCTGCAAAATTTTCCAACTCAGCCCTAAGCCCATATGACGTGTAGGGTTTTATGTTTTAGTCCTAGTATATAAAGTAAACCCTAAGCACGTTTTTATAAGTTTTTAGAGAGAGAAGAGTGTGCCTCTTATATATTTAGGGTTTTGTACCCAAAAACTCTCTAAGGACTTGGTTGCTCATATTGCTGTTTGTGTGAATCTCTTGTGAGATCTGAGAGGTGCTTGCCTTCACACAAGCTTAAGATTATCAAGAAGGAGATTTCTTCAAGAGCTTGATGATCATTCAGTTGCTGTCATAAGAGCTTAACGATACACAAGCGGGGGGTGCTTGTACTTGCTGGAGAATCCAAGAAAGAAGGAGTCTGTGGTCTTAGAGCTTGTACGTGGTCGTGTCAGTAAGTTTCTACTGGTGGGTAGCAATAGGATGTTAGTGGTCTAAATCCTATTGTAAAACTTTGATTCTTTCATAGTAGATTCAGGTTTACCTTAAGGATAGCTAGGTTAAATCCTCCCCAAATTTTTACCGGTTTGGTTTCCTGGGTCATCATATCATTGTGTTCTTTATTTTTCCGCTACTTTACATGATATGATTGTTTGATTGTGATAACCTAGATTTGTTAATTTGGACTAAGTAATAACTTGACTAATTAACTAGGTTAATCCAATTGTGTTTTAAGGGGTTTAAAAACGTACAGTAAGGTTTGAAACATGCTTCAAGGTAATGATGATAAAAATAAATAAATAAAAAAGTTGACTCATTCATACTTGGTCACTGGTACACAAGGACAAAGGTAGATCATTGGATCTATATTAGAAGATTTAATGTCAGCAAATCATTAGCATTCTATCATATGTAGACAATATGTTTCTAGTATGACAAGGTGCTGAGGTAATTAGTCATTTGAAGAAGGAATTGCTCAAGTCATTTGATATGAAAGATTTGGATCTAGTTGCTATGGTTTTGAAATTCAAACCGTACGTGTACAGAACCGAACAAAGGAAATATTCAAGGTTTTTGAGGTTGGACCGGACCGAGGTTAAACGGTAACGTATCATTTAAATTTTTAATGAATCTAATATAAATTTTCATTCCTTATCAAGAGAATGTATGTGGCCCAATAGTTTGGGCTTTGGACATGCTAAATCGCCATTTGAAAGCAAGTTAAAGTCTTGCCTAAACCACATTTTAGCTACCCTAAAAAACTTTTGTAAGAGCTGCCTTCCATGTGTACTTTGTTTTATTCAAATTTTGCTTTGCTACTTTTCATCTTCTTCTTTTTTTAAGTCTTAATTTCTCCATCTCTCCTCCCCCAACACATCATCACAAGCCCACAACTTTTTTAAGTTTTACTATTAGCTTCCATTAGAATCTTACTTCACCTTTTCAATTTACATTTTCCAATACTATACTTACAAGTCACCTTCCCAAAAGACCTCATCATTTAGTGCAAGTGTAGTCTTGCCAGAACCCCATAAGAGCATCAGTATTAGAGTTGTTAAAACACTCAAAAAGATATTTTTAACAACCCAAGCACCAAAATGCCACAGCACTCAGGTTACTTTTGCTGAAAAATTAGTAATTTATAGAAATTATTGTATTTTGGTTCTAAATTTAAAATCACTTATTTTGTTCTCTCTCAATCTCTTCTGACTCTCTCTTCTTTCTCAGCCTTCTCTCTCTCTCTCTCTCAAGTGTCTCTAGTTGTGGTTGTAGATCAGTTTTTGGTGGTTGTGGTTATGGATTGGTTTTGGGTGGCTATTTGGGTGACTATAGATTGGCGATAGGGTTGAGTTTTGGTGGTTGGGTTGTGGATCGGTGGGTTGTGATTTGTGTCGTAGTGGGTTGCAGTGGTTGGTGGTTTTTTGATTTGTTGGCGGTGGTTGGTGAATGACGGTGTGGTGGTCGGTGAACAATGGTATGTTGGTTGGTGGGTTCTAATATGGTTTCTATGGCTGGGTGGTAGTGGTTAAGTTATGGTGGTGGTTGGCGGTGGGTGTGGGTCTATGTGGTTACTGCTTTCTAGGTTGCGAAGAGAGAAATGTGACTTTAGAGAAAAGAGAGAGATGGAGAGGTACATAGATAAAAGAGAAGAGGAAGAGAGAGAAAGAGCGTGAAAAATTAATAAATAAATGAATAGTTGTGAAAATTAAGAAATGGGATGTAGGGTAAGTTGTAAAATTGTAGGTTAAAATAGATAAAATAGTTATTTGAATCACTAAATATTAAAATTTGAATGTGAATGCTATTCTCGAGACTGAAAATGTTTTATGCTTCTTTAGGATTATAAAACATTTCATTAAAATTTTAGTAATTTTGTTTCTAAACACTCAAAAAATAAAAATAAAAGGAAAAAAAAATGTCGCACACCAAATTAACGGGCTTAAGATGCGTCCCATTAGAGTACTTGGATCAATTAACTAGATTTGTGAGGGGAAGGATTTTCTCTGTGGGTTTAGCCCATATACTCCTTGTTAGGGACATATTTTATGTAATTGGCATATCCTTTGACAAAACGCACTTTACTTGTATTTGGGTAAATCTAAGTAGATTCAAGATGATCATTACAAGTGGTTAAATTGAAGACATGAAGATTACTCAAGAACTGCTCAAGAAAAGTGCAATCTGCAGGTCTCGATACCTCCTCGACAGAAGATCAATCTGTCAAGATTCATTAAAGCTCGACAGATGTTTCGATCTATCGAACTT
This sequence comes from Notholithocarpus densiflorus, assembly GCA_030021035.2. Lineage (NCBI taxonomy): Eukaryota > Viridiplantae > Streptophyta > Magnoliopsida > Fagales > Fagaceae > Notholithocarpus > Notholithocarpus densiflorus. Next base: position 32,488 of record JARYZH020001196.1, read on the forward strand.
ACGGGATTCAGACTATAGCCAGCAACGCTTTTATTCTAAAAGGCTATTTGTTTATGGGTTTGTATAATCCTTATAGAACTAGGAAAACCCAAGGTTTGTGGGTTTGTATAATCCTTATTGGACTAGGAAAGCCTAAGGTTTGTGTAAACCTATTTGGAATAGGAGAGCCCATTAAGCTCCTATTTAAAGGAGGTGGAAAAAGAAAACCTAAACCTAGAGAGCTTCATAAGGTTTTCTTTTTGAAACCCTAGCCTCCTCCTACAGAAGAAAGAGTTCTTGTTGCATTTCTTGTACGCCTTTGGGTTTTGTAACCAAGCAAAGTCTCTTGCACCAACATTGAAGATCTTATTGGTGTTTTTATGTGAAGCTGCTACAAATCAACTACAACAATCAAGAGGTTGCTATGGTGTTAGTCACGTACTTGGATTCGTGCAAAAGAGTAAGCCATGTACTAGGATCTGCGCATCAAATTGGTTAGTCACGTACTTGGGAGCCGTGCATCAAAAGGGGAAATTGTCACTACAGAACAAGTCTAATTGGGTATTGGGGTAAGGGTTCAACTGTAGGTTGGTATAAGGTACTAGGATTTTTTTACTTGTAACCGCTTGTTTTGATAATAGTGGAATTTCGGGAGTGGTGACCTGAAAATCACCCAGTGGGGTTTTTGCCATTAGCTTTTCCCCATTCGTAAACAAATCATCGTGTTATTTATTTTTCACTGCATAATTAGTTTATTGGTGATTTGTTTGTGCTGCCACGCGTTTGCATGTTAATTAACTTAATTAATTCACTTGGCTAAATTAATTGGTTAATTTATCATAAGGGGTCAATTCATTTTTGGCCTATCACTCCTCATGTTCAGCAATCCTTAAGTCCAATTAGACCACATACTTCTCATGCCCAGTAATCCTTATAGGCAAATTGTTTGAATTGTTGACTAGTCCAACAAAGATGATTAAAGTAGGGTTGTTCAAAAAACTGTCCAACCTTATCCAGCTTGAATAGTTATTGTCAATTTTGACCACCAAAAAATTGTTGGCAGAAGTTGGAGTGTTTATTTATTTAATATTTTTTTAATTCGATAATTACAACAATAAAGGAAAGAAGTTTTGAATCTTGAATCTCCCAACAAATTGTTAACCCCCCTGTTAAGGACATATGTTTATGTAATTGGCATATCTTTTGACAAAACGCACTTTACTTGTATTTGGGTAAATCTAAGCAAGTTCAAGATGATCATTACAAGTGGTTAAATTGAAGACATGAAGATTACTCAAGAACTGCTCAAGAAAAGTGCAATTTACAGGTCTCGCTACCTCCTCGATAGAAGCTCAATCTGTCGAGATTCATTAAAGCTCGACACATGTCTCGATCTATTGAGCTTACGGGATTCAAACTATAGCCAACAACGTTTTTATTCTAAAAAGCTATTTGTTTATGAGTTTGTATAATCCTTATAAGACTAGGAAAACCCAAGATTTGTGGATTTGTAATCCTTATTGGACTAGCAAAGCTCAAGGTTTGTGTAAACCTATTTGGAATAGGAGAGCCCATTAAGCTCCTATTTAAAGGAGGTGGAAAAAGAAAAACCTAACCGTAGAGAGCTTCATAAGGTTTTCTTTTTGAAACCCTAACCTCCTTCTACAGAAGAAAGAGTTCTTACTGCGTTTTTTATTCGCCTTTGGGTTTTGTAACCAAGCAAAGTCTCTCACACCATCATTAAAGATCTTATTGGTGTTTCTATGTAAAGTTGCTGCAAATCAACTACAACAATTAAAGGGTTGCTGTGGAGTTAGTCTCGTACTGGGATCCGTGCATCATTGGTTAGTCACGTACTGTGATTCGTGCATTGAAAGAAGAGATTGCCGCTACAATACAAGTCCAATTGGGTATTGGGGTAAGGGTTCAACTGTAGGTTGGTATTAGGTACTGGAATTCCTTTTACTTGTAACCTCTTGTTTTGATAATAGTAGATTCTCGGGAGTGGTGACCTTAAATTCACCCGGTGAAGTTTTGCCTTAGTAGTTTTCCTCATTCGTAAACAAATCACCTATGTCAAATTTATTTCCCACTGCATTTATCTTAGTTGGTAATTTGTTTGTGCTACCATGCTATTGCATGTTAAATTGACTTAATTAATTCACTCGAGTAATTAATTCATTAATTAATTTGCCAAATGAGTCAATACATTCTTGGCCTATCACCTCTCTCTCTCTCTCTCTCTCTCTCTCTCTCTCTCTCTCTCTCTCATTGTCACCATCCCTACTAAACACTCTCAACCAAAACTTGATTGTTCTCCTAAAATTGGAGTATTATTGACATTAACAAAGAAATCAATTCAAAGCAATTTGAGAAAGTTTTTATCTTAAAAAGATTGAATCAAATGATGGGTTGACACTTGTTTATTTTGATATTAACATTTTCTAGAAAATTAATCTTTTTTAAAAAGTATCTTCTAGAAAACTAACTCATTTTTAGAAGTTTGGTAGCAACTTTAAAATTAGTTAGAAAATTATCTTTTAACTTCTCTTATTTAGCTTGATCTAAAAAAAAATTCTACTAAAATTTTATAGAAAAATAGTGTAAGGTTGAATTTATTCAATCATGTGTTGGCTTTATTCCATGCCAAATTTTCTTGTAATTCAGCAATTAGAAACCATATATTTAGGTGGGAATCATGTAAGGGTTGTGTGTGAGAGAGTGTGAAGAATTCAAGTGTGTATGCAATCAAGAGCATTCTTGCGACTAGAACTCGCAAGTGACTCGCGACTGATGACTTGCCAAAAGTGCCACATGTGTGAAGCATGCAGAAAGGTGAAGGGTCACAATAGCTGGAGCACTACAAGATAAAAAGGACAATCTGGCCAGTCAGCTATTTAGCGACTGGAACTTGCAACTTGTCCTAGTCGCGAATAAGTCGCTAGAACCCCCTGTTTTGTAGAAAAATGACTTTTCACATTCCCTCACATACCCTACTATAAATATCTTTATACCCACGAAATGTAGAGAGCTTCCATAGAGAATTTTGGAGAAATAAACCCTAGAAAACAACAAGATTGATTCATCCACAATCTTATACCTTTGATTCTCAAATTCCTTTACTCTCACCCTCTCCATTGACATATCTTTGAGAGGAGCTTTAACCAAATCCTTACCTCACCATATTCATATTAGTGAGAAGGTTATTTGGTACTTGGGAAGCAGTTCAGAGAGGACCAATTCATTTGGTTGACGCAATGGGCTTATTGCGAGATTCAGTAAGCTAAAGAAGACAAGGTTAGGCTTAACCTTGTTGGAGCAAAAAGCTTGGAGGGCTTAGGTGCATCGAGTAGATTAGGCTTGGAGGGTTTATTGCTATTCATGTATCCCAACTGATTTTCTAATGGATCATTTCACCGCTTGGAGGGCGGCGGAGAGGTTTTTCACCGAATTCTTTGGTTTCCTCTTCGATAACATGTGCTAGTGTTATCTTGTGTTTGCATCTCTCTAACCCTTACTCTTTGCTTTTAATTACTGCTTTGTTATGATTACATTATGGCTTAGAGTAGTTTGGTTGTTTAGGTATAGCTTATATTTATCATTCCGCACATACGTTGTTTGAATATAAGCTTGTGTTGGTATTTTTGAAATTGAGGGTCTAAACATTTACTAGTATTTTACACACCAAGTGAATATTCAATTGGTATCAGAGCGGGTGCACTTTGTCGGATTTCTATATCCTAAATGTGATCTTAGACCCCTTGTAGCTATGGATGAAGCTATGGAAAAGGCTATGTTGAATTGTGGTTCAAATGTTTGTGATAATGACTCTATGAGTATTTTTAAAGATTGTCCTAACAATGAACTTGTAGAGTTATTAAAAACAAAGAAACATGCTATAATGTTTGTTCATATGCTAAAGTATCTTGAACACAAGAACCATGTCTTACACAATAGTCTATGTGAGTCAAATTCATTGATTGAGAAGTATAAAAGAAGAAATAGAATATTGTGTGACAAAGTTGAGCACCTTAAAAAGAAAATTCAATCTAGTAAGAGAATAGAAAATGAAGATGATTTTCCTTTCAAGGTCAAGAGTGCTTATCCCATGCTTGCTTGTTTGTGCACACCTTTTTGAAAGTATTCAATTCTTGTTTATGGTATCTTGATAGTGGATGCTCTCGTCATATGACAAGAGATAAATCACTGTTTAAGTCTCTTAAAAAGAAGGTTGGTGACTATGTTGAACGTTTTTAGACCCCTTAAAAACACAATTGGATTAACCTAGTAAATTAG